>OZ035864.1:600000-874530 GCA_964034905.1 Itoplectis maculator
ATAACGATCGTTTCGTTACTTTTTGTGGTAGAATATCCGCAGACGCGAAAACGAGCGCTCGGTTCTAACGTCACAAAATCTAGAAAAATTCGAATTTTTCTTTGAAATTTTCACAGCGTATTCTTAGATAGTTAAGCTAACGATATATGCAATACAAAAAAAAATCAGATTTTTTAAAACTCCTAATGTACTTTCCCCCCCTTAAACTTGTATATTTTGCACTTCCTATACTGTTTCTTCTATTTAGGTGTAAGATTGGACGTAGGATTAGATTTGTAAGATTAATTTGTACAGTCAATTCCGCAATAATTTAATCCGCTATGTAATTTAAATCGTATTTTTGTACTTGTATACGGACGGTGCGCTTGGGGGACTATGTCCTAGCGTACGTAATAAACGACTCACTCTCTCTCTCGCTCTCTTTGCACCGCCGCCGCCGCTTTCGCTCTCTTCGAAGCGCGCGCGGTGCACGCGGCAAGTCATTGGTCGCTGCAGTACCGACGCCGAGAGAGCGGCAGCCAATAGCGTCAAACCCGAAGGATGCTCTTCGTAATCGTCGGGAACGGCGACGAATCACTGGTTCAGGAAAAAGCACACACACAACCACCACGACACAGCAGCAGTCAACGCGCTTTGCGCATCGATACATCCGGTGTTCTAGCCTGCCGGCTTCGCGTCAAAACAGAAGCGACTCTGTGCAGCAGTCAAATGCTTGCGACGCTGACACCCATCGACCTATGACTCACGCACCCCTCAGCAATTCTTTTGTACAACAATTTCTACTCCGATCGCAGGAATAATAAACAGACCCCAAAGCTGTACATACAGCTATATTATATCGAGCTGCACGTAGAGTGAAAAACCTGGTTAAACGATCCGATTATAGAACGAATAAAACACGAACAAAAATCCAATTGAATCCTATTTGAACCGATTATTTTTCAATCGGAATTTTATCCATTTGATCGGTTTCTATATGTTTAATCGGAATTTCTAAGCAGGGCACTCGAAAATACTTCAAATATTCAAAATACAAAATACTTTTTGTAGGTAAAATACATTTATAAGTACTTCGTTTAAGTACTTTTAAAAATACTTCATAAAAATCAATGGTATGTCCATTGACGATGAGTGGGGAGTCGAGTTCGCACAAGTTTTCGAAAAATAAGAGGGAGTTATAAACACCTTTCGATAATATAAAAATCTGAAAAAAATCATGCATTTTAAAGGCGTTGAAGAGATTAATTTTGTATAATAAAATACGTATGATTGTTTTTTTGGAATTTTGTATTTTTTTTTTAATTGCGTTTTTTCACGCAAAATGAGGGGGGCGAAAACGGCAATTTCTCAAAATTAGACAAAATTGTGAAAGAATTCATACGTATTCAGAAAAATTAGCGAATAATTTCCGTGAGACAAAAAAAAAGTTGGCTTGCCGGACAATTTGTTGAACAATTGATTTTTTCATTACTTTATTAATAACAGTTAACAATTATTATTATGCAAAATCAATCTTTTCAGCATCTTGAGTATGTCTGATTTTTTCCGATTTTTATTCCATCGAGAAGTGATCGAAATTTAATCTGAAAGTTATTACGTTTGAAGCCGAAGTGCCAGTCCGAGAGAGAGGACTGGTACTTTGGCTTCAGCCAATCACAGCACAGCTATTCTCAAAAAAATAAAAATGTCTCCGAATATGGAGTAGGCGCAAAAGTATTCTGTATTTGTACTTAAGATAGTTATGTCGCTATAGTTCAATTTCGCATAAATTCGAGAAAATTGAAAGAGAATTGGAAGCACTTCTCGATGGTCTAAAAATCTGAAAAAATTCATGCACATTATAGGTACTGAAAAGATTAATTTGGCATAATAATAATTCTAAAATGTTATTAACAAATTGATAAAAAAAAAATTGTGTAATAAATATTTCGGTGACCTAAGTTTTTTTTTCGATGAAAATGATTCTTTCGTTTTCCTGAATACGGATGAATTTTTTCAGATTTTTTAAATAACTTTGAATTTACGTGTTTTTTTATATGAAAAATTCAAAGTTATTTAAAAAATCTGAAAAAATTCATCCGTATTCAGGAAAACGAAAGAATCATTTTCATCGAAAAAAAAAAAAACTTAAGTCACCGAAATATTTGTTAAACAATGTTTTTTTTATCAATTCGTTAATAACATTTTAGAATTATTATTATGCCAAATTAATCTTTTCAGTACCTTTAATGCGCATGAATTTTTTCAGATTTTTAGACCATTGAGAACTGCTTCCAATTCTCTTTCAATTTTCTCGAATTTATGCGGAATTGAACTATAGCGACATAACTACCTTAAAATGCCGAAAAAGTGCTTAAAATACTCCAAAAGTATTTGAGTATTTAAAGTACGCACTATTTACAATACTCAAAATACTCCATGTACTTATAATACTGCCCAGCTCTGCGGTAAAGTTTTTTACGTAAATATGATACGATAAATAAATGTATCGTTAATCATTTGGGAGATTCCGTTGACGCGATGCTCGCCGGGGAAACTGTCGAAATAACGGCTTTGCCATTGACGCGCGCGGCGGCGCGGTACTAGCCCGGAGGAGTGACTAACCGCTTTTAATGAGGACCCCTAGATATAATCATAAAAGTATATTAGATAATGGGTTCCATTTCCTGATGGCCGGAGCGCGCGGTCCCTGCTCACCCTCATCAGACCCATTTAAACCTAGCTCCGCTCTCGGTGTCTCGCCGCGCGCGCGACGGAGGCAGCGGCTCTGCTCGCTCTCCGCACGTCACTGATACACCAGAACTGCGGTTCACCGAGTGGCAGACGACTAATCGGCCCGATTTCCACGACCGCCGCATCTACTCACAATATATTATATCGGAAAAAACATCGGTTGCACCCAATAATATCCCCGTGATAATATCCCGGACAAAAATATCCCATGAAAAATAGCCCCTCACAAAAATACACCGCCATAATAGTACATTACGATACAAGTGCGAAAAAACTTTTTCTGACGAGTGTGAGTTTGCAGCGCGAGCCGAAGGCGAGTGCTGCAATCACACGAGTCCGAAAAAGGTTTTTCGCATGCGTATCGTACGAAATTTCATTACACGACGCCGGAAAATGCGGTATTACGCACGCGAAGCGTGCGTAATATCGCGTTTTACGCACGGAGTGACATAATAGTACATTACGATACAAGTGCGAAAAAACTTTTTCTGACGAGTGTGAGTTTGCAGCGCGAGCCGAAGGCGAGTGCTGCAATCACACGAGTCCGAAAAAGGTTTTTCGCACGCGTATCGTACAAAATTTTATTTCACGACGTCGGAAAATGCGGTATTACGCACGCGAAGCGTGCGTAATATCGCGTTTTACGCACGGAGTGACATAAAAATAATATCGAGTTTCTTTTACATACCTTTTCCATAATGTCCGCCGGGTTTATTATTCTTCATCTTGCCTGCATCGTTGCTCACGTTAATTGATATTTCAGGAGAAACGATCCCTTCGCCCTATCGGATCATAAGAACCGCAAAGTAACTGAAAAAGTGACTAATTACTAAGTATAGAATAAAAAATAACTCCAAAACAACACAGAAGCAACTCAGTGACCGTTGGGTAACTATACAAAGTAATCCTAGTTGAACCCAGGGTGACCTTTAATGAGCAAGGACTACCTTAAGGTAGCGCGCAACAGTGCTCAAAATCTCCGAAAAAGTGAAAATTAAGATAGAATTTCGGACACTTCTTGATGGGATAAAAATCTGAAAAAAATCAAGTATATAGGAGGTACTCAAGTGATTGATTTCGGATAATAATACTTACAAAGTGTTATTAACAAATTGATGAAAAAGTAATTGTTCAACAAATCCCCCGTTTACCAAACTTTTTTTCATATGAAAATGATTTGTTAATTTTCCTGCATGCGTATGAATTTTTTCAGAATTTTTAGTAACTTTTGAAAACCGTTTTTTTTTTTTTAATTTTTTTAAAACTTGAAACCTTGCCTTAATGCAAGGTAGTCCTTGCACTGCCTTAAATAACCAAAAAAGAACTTTTAACGGACTGTCGGTTACTTCTGCGTTACTTTGAGCTTTGTTTTTGGTTGCAAAATCGGTCGCTTTGCAGTTGCTGTCGGCTTATTTTTTGTTCCATGGCGACGGTCACTAAGTGGACTCTTTGCTGTTCTTTTAAGGTTCTTTTATGGTAATGCAACCAAAAAGTAACCAAAAAGCAACCATAGAATGACATTAACCTGTAAGTGACCTTGAAGAAACCACAAAATGACGGTCACTCGAGTCCGCTAGGTCGGCCCACGAAATAATTTAATGACGTTAGTGAACGCTGACACAACGATGCTGTTTGAAAGCACTATTATTCACTACAGTCATTCCAATCGTTTTGGGACATGTTTCATTTTTTCAAACTTAAACATATATTTTATATTTATATGTAGATAGTAGATATATATACACACACACATGTATATATTCAGCGTAAGCCTCTGTGACGTCTTATCTATATACTCGATGATAAGTAATAAATCCCAAGTGGTCGTTGAAAAGGGAAATCTTCTTGCCCCGACGAAATCCAATTTGCAATTACGAATTACATCTTTGAGAGTAATATCGAATTTAGTTTGCGACCGCATCATGAGTTTCACCAATGATTCGCGGTGTCCGTTGACAATGGGATAATCGAGCGAGCGCAAGAATTCATGTTTCGTTCGTTTGTTATTATTTGTTATTGTATTATTATTACGTTTTTTTTTTGTTTTCCAGTTACATCGACGAAGCAGCCCTTGGTGTGTAAAGCTATGAAACATTACAACGATTCGTCAACTCTTTGAGACACTTTGTTAAGTTCTTTTCCTGTTAAATCGGCTCCGATTGGACACGTATAGTAAAAATCACTAAGTTAGCTACATTCAAAGCTCGTCGATGACGCAAATCTCTTAACGAGGAAGTCAAACGAAATAAGAGTGAAAAATATTAAATTGAAAAACGATTAATCTTACATCTGTTCGCGCGAATAGAATGCGCTGATTAAGGGCATAGAAATGACGAAAAATCTCGGGATTTTTTCAACAATTACTCGAACAATCGTTTTGAAATTTTGTGGGTATTTTATTGTACATTAGAATGTATGAAAAGGCTCCAGAGATTTTGATTTTTTTACCCAACTTGTAACGCGATGTACTCAAAACTACATTTTCGAAATTGGCTGGCGCGATAAAAAAGAACTATTCATCCGATTCATATAAACCAAAGGTTTTTAGATATATAATTACAAACACTCGTCGATGAGCCAACTAATTCAATTTAAACAACATTTTACAATCAATTTTTGCATAAATACAAAAAATGCAAAAAATTTAAAAAATGCACAAAAAAGATTGTACATTTTTTTTTAAATTGAATTAGGAGGTCATCGATGAGGGTTTGCAATTATGTATCTAAAAACCTTTGGTTTATATGAATTGGATGAATATGTTTTGTTTTTATCACACCGGCCAATGTCGAAAATGTAATTTTGAGTCCGTCGCGTTTCCAAGTTTTGGATAAAGAAAAATCAAAGTCTCTGGTGCTTTTTCATACCTTCTAATGTACAATAAAATACCCTAAAAATGTCAAACCGATTGGTCGAGTAGCTTCGTTGGAAAAAATCCAGAAATTTGTCGTTTCTATGTATTTCCTCCCTTAAAAAATCGGGTTCATGCATTTATCATTCGCACAAAACTCGTCGTCGCAGGCGGATTTCACTTGCGGAGTGGGTGGATTTTTCGAGGAAGGCCGTTTTAAAACGAAAAGAGCGAGCTATTAGTTTTACAATTATATATTATCTATAATAATTTGTTTCTCTTCTTCCATTCTCTTATAACTTATTTTTTTATTTTTCTTCTCTTTATTCTTCTCCTTCATCATTTTTCTTTTTTCTCGTTTTTATATATATATATATATTATATATAAAAAAAAACATAGAGCGATGACACGTCAATTTGTGATTTAATTTTTTGCCGTGCGACTTGGATATTCCGAGGGGGGAAAAAATGTGTTTTTTTTCGTTTTCTTATTGTTGGCTGGCTGGAAATCATGATAATTATGAACGCGCGTGCAGCTTTGACGCATTTTTTGCAGGTGTACACCGTCGCGGGCATCTCGTGCATTCATATGTACAAGTCCCTCGTGCATAAAAGCCTCCTTCGAGAAAACGAAAGTAGTCGATGCGTCGCGATCACTCTGGCCAAATCGTCCCCCGCGACTCTTTTCTCTCCTCTTCTTCACAGAGAGGACAACATTTCGCGCGTTAAGGTTGCTCCACACTAGTCAAATGAGTGCTGATTTTTTTAAACAATTTATACATAGTTTTAAGCATCTGTTGATTATTTGTAATGGTGATTTGTATTGTCAGATATGTTCAGGGAAAAATTTAATTGCAATCGATTTGCAAAAATATTATCCGATTCACGCAAACTTTGGAAAGGTTATTTCATTCAGTTTTTTCGAAGAATAAACCGTATTTTTTCTCGATTTAGATGTTTCACGGATCGCTGTCTTTCTTGGAAGATGCTTTACGAATTTGCCTCATAAATAATTTGAAACATTTTCCGATGAAAAATGACAGCTGTTTGTTTACAACAAATTTTAGTAGATGCCTAAACAAAAGGTTGTCATTTTTAAACAGAGAATGTTATAAATTATTTGCGAGGCAATTCATAAATCATCTTTCAAGAAAGACAATGAGACGTAAAACATCCAAATCGAACAAAAAACACGGTTTATTCTTTAAAAAAAACGGAACGAAAAGTACCTTTTCGAAAGTTTGCGTGAATCGTTTAATATTTTTCCAAATCGACTGCAATTAAATTTTTCCCAAGTCAAGAACATATCTGACAATAAAAATCACCATTAAAAATAAACAGATGCTTATAACTATGTATAAATTGTTTTTAAAAATCAGCACTTATTTGACTAGTGTGGAGCTGTATAACATCCTTAAGTCGCGTTCGCTCTCGAAAGTAAATAGTAAATATAAATTGAGGGGAATACTTAGAAGCAGCAGCGTTCTCGTAAAACGTAAAAAGCTGATAGTGTGTGAAAGAGTTTTTGAATAGTTGACTGAGACTGTTTTCTTTTTCTTTTCTTCTTCTTCTTCTTCTTCTTCTTCTTTTGCTTCGCCTTTTTTTTTTTTCTTTTGCCTTTACGCGAATATTAAAATTTGTCACTTATATCCTAGGGAAACGGGTGATGCGCTTGATAAATATAATATCGATAAAAAATAACAGATAGCTCGAAATAATTAAATAGTAATCGCTTATCGTTTCGTAAAATTTTCTTTTTATACTTGGGATCGTATAGGAGGAAACTCTTGGTTTCGTTATTTTGTTTTTTTTTTGTTTTTTTTTTATCATTTTCGTTCGTTTTGTTATTACAGCGGTCAATTTTTTTGTTGTTTTGTTTCAATATGACTTTTTCCCTTAGGGCATTGCATCTATAACATTCTTTAAAAGCTATTTAATATAATAAGTCATCCCAGGTGAGCGCCTTCCTTAAAATATATGGCAGTCATCGAAACGCAAACGGGTTTGTTTGCACGAGCAAATTACGGATGAACAAAATTGGTACATAAATCAAAATTAGCGAATAATCGGTCGCCCTCGCGGCTCGTAATTAACCATTTCCTTTCGTGTTGTGCGTTGCCTTGAACGTAAAAAATAAACATCTCATGCACTTCAAAGTGTCCCGAATAGTCTCGCGGATTAAAAATTAATTAAAAATGAAACGAACAAAATCAACAAAACGGCAAAAAACGACTCTCGCAATTGTCGAGTCCTGAAATTGGATTGAATACAAGAAAAAAACACACCCGCCTTAATCTGTCAACGTTTGAATGCTTCCTCAGTGATAATTCACGCGTGTGAAAACTTTCGAAACAATTATTTTACACAAAAAGCCGCTTTACATCCGCCGTCGTTTTGCGTGCGATATTTCCATTACAATAATATGCGTTTTTATACGTTGCTTACTTTTCCATCTACGCCACTTATATTCCACTGAGACAGACAGAGTTTGCGAGTCAACAATTCCGAGAGATACGAGAGTTCGAACATAAAGATATATTTTATATATAATATATTTATTGATGATGGTCGCGCTAACCTGGGACGGTTGAATGTTACTTCTTGTTTTTTTTTTTTCTCTATCTTAGCGATATTGCAGACAGTCTGAAACTCAGCAAAAAGCCAAATTCGATCGGGCTTTCGGAAGGCTACTCCCGTCGGTTGTTCGTATTTTCTCTCTCTCATTTCTTCTGATTATTCTTTTATTTTCGAGTTGTTTTTTTTTTTGTATTTTTATTTTGACACGCATAACACTGGCATAATGCCGCGTCTACTCGTCAGTAATCGCCGCCATCGAGGTCCCGAAAGTCACGCTCTCAATCTGGCTCTCGACTCACTTCGAGACTCTATGGCCTGGTCTTCTAATTATACGATTCTTCTTTACGGTTTTTTCTTCTTATTAGCGTTGCTTTAACGGTGTAGAGCGACGAAATAAATTTTGCGTTGGTTTTTCCCTCTCATTCCCCGTTCGTGCCTTGTGGACGCTGGCCCGCGTATCGACGTCTTACGATACTTCACAGCTCCGGTTTAGCTGAAAAATAGGAAAAAGAGAAGACAGGACATGGCCCGATTAGTGTCAGCTACAATCGTTTGTATTCGATACATTTTTTTTTTTTTTCTTTCGACACACTAGGAGTCAACGTGTTTAGCTAGAGTAACAATTTTATCTGCTCGTACACACTTCGTTCTCTAATGGGGTCAAACTGTTGAGTAGCAAGTCAGTGGATTGATCGTGACAAAAGTGAGTGAAAATGTTGCTAGTGGGTTTTGCTAGAAGTGTCTCTTGCATGAATTGCATTCAGCAGAGAATCGACAAATGTTCTTGTCCTCTATTCGAACAATTTCATATTATTTTAAAATTGTTTGAAAATTCTTTGGAATTACTGACCGACCCTCCTCTGCAATGTTTCGAAAGGATATCTCGCTAAAGCAACATTGTGAACATTATCTGCAGAGTTGTGAATCCCCATTAATTCATGAAATATAGATTACAGCACAATTTGTTTTGTAATTATTGTTTTATAATAATAATGTGTAGGGATTATAAAATAGAGTGTAAACATTTGTATAGCTAAAAAAAATACTAATTTTCGCTATAATATTGGAAGTGGAAAAAATGTAAGAAATAATGAATGCATTATTTCGTAATGCATTTTTTTTTTTCATTATTTCTTCCAATGTTAAAGCGAAAATTAGCATGTTTCCATAAAAATGTTTAAACTCTATTTTATAATCTCTACACATTATTATTATGAAACAATAATTACAAAACAAATTGTACAATCAAATTGTAGTTGTGTGTAAGCTATATGTTATGAATTAATGGGTACAACTCTGATTATGTGTATCCATGCTAAGTTAAGTGGGTACGAATTTTGGGATGGCTCTTGAGTATACGTAGCGTAAGCATGACGAATAAAATGATGACGTGAAGAACGACGAAATAAAAGCAGTGACAAGAAGATATAAGTAAGTATTGTGAGGTACAGCGGTGTAAGCTAAACAACGATACACAATACTTCTCGACATCTACATACCAGTACGAACGATAAACTAAACGTTTTCATAGCGAATAAGGAGAAACGCAAGTGAACAAGCACCTAATATACCAGAGATGTCAGTTGGTCGTTACTATTAAACACACACCTTTCTTTATTTATCCTATAATTAGCTTATTATTAAAAGTTTAGCAAAGGTGGCTTACGCGTTAAGTAACTCAATGTTTGAACTTCACATAAAATCCTTAAAACACATTTTTGGCCGTGAATTTAATGAAAAAATACGTAAAAAGTCAATGTAACGAGTAACGAGTAACGATGAAAGTAGCGATCGTTACTTTTGCTCGGTCCATATACTTATTATTTTTTTCATAAAATTTATTGCCAAAAATGTCTCTTAAGGATTTTCTATAAAGTAAAAACATTGAGTTATAAAACGTGTATGCCACCTTTAATAAACTTTTAATAATAAGCAAACTATAGGACTAATTTTAAAAAGTATGTTTTTGGAAGTAACGAACAGCTGATATCTCTGCCTAATACGCATGAACCAGCTGCGGCGACGACTGCTAGGCGGCTTTGCAGCAGCACAGCGATGATTATTTTGATAAAAAAAAACAAAAAAAAATAAGAATGTAATCTTTTCTTCTGATTTTTTTCCACTAAATTGAGAGGCAATCGAGTGTAACGAAAGACAAAATGTCAACAGACGTCTCGTCTGTCTTGCTCACATTATCGATTATAGGTAATTTTGTCTTCATTCCGCATTCACAATTGGAAAAACATTCCTCTCGTATTTTCAATATTATATCATAACTAATCCACAATATTTATATAAACAATAAGTTGTACGAAAATTACGAATAAAAAAAAATAATAAAAAAAAACGAATGAATAAGGATAACCAAGTGGGTGAATAATCGTCGAAATTATCGTGCATTAATTGTACGACGGTAACGAGCTGGATAGATCTGCGACTCACCGCATCTAAATGTTGTTCCAATTGTGTACTCATTTTGTTCTTACGTTCATTGGTTTTCGCTTTCTACTTTTTGGCTTTTCTAAAAATATATGATAAATGCAATATGATCGGAATGCGGGTGCGCTGCTTGGCTCTATGGCATGAAAAAAACACGGGCGCGACGGGAGACGAGACCTCGCCGCTGATTAAAAGCTCGCGCGTCGCGTTACGCGCGGCGAGGGTCGCCCGTCGTCAGATCGCCAAGAAGAATGATTTCTACGATAGCTCGTATGATCCCGAGAGAGACGGAGGCGATTGAGAATCGAACAGAGCTGGGCAGTATTTCAAATACATCGAGTATTTTTAGTATTTTAAATACGTACTTTAAATACTCAAATACTTTTGTAGTATTTTAAATACTTTTTCGGCACTTCAAGTACAAATACAGAATACTTTCGCGCCTACTCCATATTCGGAGACATTTTTATTTTTTGAGAATAGCTGTGCTGCGATTGGCTGAAGCCGAAGTGACAGTCCTCTCGGAACAGTCGCGTTAAACGTAACTTTCAGATTAGATTTCTATCACTTCTCGATGGAATAAAATTCTGAAAAAATCAGACATACTCAAAGTGCTGGAAAGATTGATTTTGTATAGTAAGAATTTTTAACTGTTATTAATATAGTAATGAAAAAATTAATTGTTCATTTAAAAAATGAATAGTTCCATTTTTTTCTCATGAAAATTATTCACCAATTTTTCTGAATATTTATACATTTTTTCACAATTTTGTCTAAGTTGGAGCAATTTCGGTTTTCGCCCCTCGTTTTGCGTAAAAAAACGCAATTAAAAAAAGACAATACTCTAAAAAAAATCATACCTATTTTATTATGCAAAATTGATCTCTTTAACGCCTTTAATAAGCATGATTTTTTCAGATTTTCATATTATCGAAAAGTGTTTATAATTCCCTCTGATTTTTCGAAAACTTATGCGAACACGACACCAGTTGCAACGATTACCTTAAATTAATTCTACCCGATCCTACTCATCGTCAATGGACATACCATTGATTTTTATGAAGTATTTTAAAAAGTACTTAAACGAAGTACTTATAAATGTATTTTAAGTACAAAAAGCATTTTGTATTTTGTATTTTAAGTATTTTGCCCAGCTCTGGTATCGAATACATGAGAAGTTACTGATTGGTGCAACGACAACATCGATTAAAATCACACTCGTGAAGGTCATATAGTATATATATATTCATGGGTCGATGGCGATGCAAATGACGGGGACAGAACGCGGGGTACGAATTATATACTCTCACACTCTCACGTATCGACATCTGCGAGAACCTGTCGCAGCAGATTTTCTCGAATATTCTTATCACTCGCGGCATTTCTGTTTCTACAAACGTTGTCTGTGTCGATAAATTGGAAGCAAATCGATTTTTTCGTAATAGCGTACGTAAAACTCGACTTTTCGGGACGGTTTCGCGCGCGTAAGGTGCTCGCGTTTTCCTCACTAGTGCGTAAAGTACTCATACGTAAAGTTTCACTTTACACAATCTCGTTCACTTTACGTACTGGGTGCCGGAAAACTTTACGCACGCAGACAATCGCCCCGAATCTCGTTTGCGCACTATTACAAAAAATAGTAACACGTGTCAAAAAAATCTGCACTGTTAAAAATGTTTGCGAATTTACATTACTAGAAATATGATTTATCAGCTGATATATTTAATTTAATACACGTGTGCAGTAAAATTCCAGATTCTTATACCGCATTTCTTAACTTTGATATTACATTTCCTAATTTTTATGGGATTCAGTAGAAGATGCTCCAATTTTAAATTGCACTTGCATATTAAATTTAATGCACCACTTCGTGTAAACAAGCTTCATTTACTCGTAATGGAAATTCAAGCAAAATATTTTTAACAGTGTACTTTACGCACTTGTTGGACAATATTGTCGAAAATAATGCTGGCAATGACAATTTGTAGGGACAGAAACGGCCGAGAGGCAAAGATAGGCTAGGGTAGGGGAGGAGGCGATCGAGGAAGAAAGCTCACTTTTTCTTGAGAGTGAAGAAGCTGCGCCGTTTGGTCTCGGCTTGCGTCGGGGCGGGAAGTGTGTGCGCCCTCGAAGTGCCGGCTCCCGATGCTCCTTGCGCCGCTTGATTAAGCGCCGTCACCCATTCTGCCATCTCCGCGTCGTCTTTGGCCTGGAACAAGAAGTCGGCTCCGCCTTGCGACCTGCAATGAACACGCGCACGCGAGATTATTTAAACGTCACTTCAGTCCTGAAATATTGGCGACGGCAGCGACGGAATCTAACAAAAAATTGCCGGATGAAATAATGGCCAGGGAAAAAAAGGCCGCGTTTAAATTGCATGTTTGTGTGTAGGGGACACTTGTGTGGTTTTTTCCCCGGCCATTTTTTCCTCGGCTATTTTTTCCTGATACCGCAGCGAAGAGTCGTCGTTGAAACGGTAGAACGATAAATCACCCCAGCGATCAAATATCTCGTCAAAATTCTCGACGACAAAAGATCCCAAAACAAAAACGCCCCACAACAGAATTTCCCTACGAAAAAATATTTTCAATCAAAACCTTTATTATAAAATATCCCCCGAGCAAATATCCCAATGTAACTTTGAAAATAAATTTCGAAATTTCTATGTTTAAAGAAATTCCAATGAATGAATTTCCACTTTAGTACTTTATATAGTGTTTTTAAATGAAGAATATATCAAAATTCCTTACTAAAGCGGAAAATGTCCACTTTAGTAAAGTATTTAGTAGGTTTTTGTTTTCTGATAGAAGCTTTGTTTTTATGGAAACATTTTTTTTCGAGGTTTTCATGTCAGTATGCTTAAAATTGTCTGAAACGTCGAGAAAAGTGGTGTAGAAAAAATGTCTGCATGTATGTGTGTGTGCAGGGCTTCGAAAATTCGATGGACTATTACTTAGTAACCTTTCGAGCGATCGTGCTCATATTTCTCACGCAAGTGGAGCAGTTGCCCCGCTTGGAATGTCGAGATGTTTGGAAAAAATAATCAGTTTGATTTTATGTTATTTTTAATTTTTTTTTTAAAGGGCTCTAAGGGCTCTGTGCAAAATTCTATTTTGCATCCTTATTTTAACCCCTTCAGCGGCAATGACGCCATATGGCGCAAGCATTTCCCGATTATTATCCAATTATTTTCCGATCGGCTTGATTGATTTTCGTGAAATTTGGTACTCGGGGGCTTTAAGGGTCGCTGATTACGAATCCGAACTCAACATTTAGAAACAAAAAATAGCAGACTCAATATAAGAGATACAAAATGTGCGCACGATTTCGTCTGCCGTATATGTAGTAGGGCGCGGGTTGTCAAAATTTAAGTGCGACATCTTTTCACGGGGATACATTGTAGAGGATATATTTGTGGGGTTTTTTTTATAATAATTGTTTTTTTTATTAAAAACGGGATATTTTATCATCGGGAATTTTGGTCGTAGGGCGGTTGAAACTCACTTGACTCGGAAGACGTGTTTCTTCTTGGTGTAATCGCTCGCGACGATGATGGTCGCGCCTCTCAAGTCCAGCGAGGCTTCTCCCTTGTACGGCTGATCGGGCGCGGCCTTGGACGACTTTTGGTCCTTGTACGCGATCAAATTCTGTCCGCGCACGACCATGTAAACCTTGTCCCAGGATCTGTTGGACGCTTTCTTCGTCGTGCTCTCCCATTCGTGTTTTCGCACGAGCGTGCCCTCGAATTCATCGTCGCTCGGACTTCTTTGCTCTGCGGAGAATCGAAGAAAACACATTAATATCCCCGTTCATCGACATTATTTTCGCGTCATCTACAATTCTTGTTTCACTAAAACTAATCAAATGACATTATGTAAACTGTGATTGGACGATGCGTCTCCTTCTTCCTGCGAATGGTTAGTTCGAATCGATTCAATGAATTATTTGTATTCGTTATAAATAATAAAACATGCCGCTACCGGTTATTGACTTTGCTATTTCTAGAAGCAAATTGAAATGCAGTGCTCAAGGAACGTTCGGATTTTTCTCCTTGCGATCAATCCGACCGTCGTATCTGTAATTAAAAGTTGTATTTGTCGCAGTCGCCGACTGCTGCAGCCTCAGGTTCCTCTCGGACTCTTCTTCAGGAACAAAAATGATTAAAGGCCAATTGCCAAGTTTCTTAAGGGGGGAACCCACATTAGGAGGCTCATTTTCACTGGTTTTTTACGATTTTTTGTTGGGTGGGAAGTATTTTTTTTTTTTAATTTAATCAAATTTGGCCATCATGTTATTCATATTTCGAACTACTTTTGTGATTTGAAACAAAAATAATTCCACCAAAAAATAACAGCGTTACGCACTGATGTCAAAAATTATAGATCGTTGTTTACGAAGAAATTTCGTCGATGGGCAAATAAAAGACTGCAATGTTTAAACGGTGAATACTGTAAAATATCTATACCGTGAATACGTAAAGCATCTCTCAAGGAAGAGAATGAGCCGCGATAAATCCAAATCGTACAAAAAACACGGTTTATTCTTTGAAAAAACTGAATGAAAATTATCTTTTGAAAAATTTGCGTAAATCGGTTAATATTTATGCAAATCAGTTGCAATTAAAATTTGCCCTGGTCAAGAACATATATTTTAATACAAGTCACCATAAACTATAGCCAATTGATTCATAAAACTTGTGTAAACGATGTTTAAAAATTAACACTCATTTAACTAGTGCGTAGCTCTCCAACCTCCTTAAGAACGCTTCGAGCCTGTAGCTTGTACACGACGAGCGCTCGGTTCTTTCGTCGCAAAATCTATAAAAATTCGAATTTTGCTTTGACAGCTCTAACGATAGATGCAATAAAAAAATCAGATTTTTTGAAACTCCTAATGTGGATTCCCCCCTTAAGCGCCTACGACTTACCGCTGAAGCTATGCTCGTCGTCACTCACGCCGCTGCGATCCAAGCTCGGTGACTTGGTCGATTTTTTCCAGCGGAAACTTCTGAACGGCGATTTGCTGCGACTGCGCTCCTTACGTCTTAACGTACCGGATTCCGAGCCGCTGCCGCCTTTTGGAGCTTATCATCGTACACAACACACATTCAAATTAACTACATGCTACTTAAATAAAAAATAAAAAAAATATCGAATTTTTTTGTGTTTGTTTCTTCACCGAAGATCCCAGAAGTATTTTTTGTTTTTTTTTTCTGGTATACATAGCATTGCGTTTTGCATACAGTTTGCGTTAACTACGTTGTGTCAAAATCATGCTTCATGCGAGAAGTTCTACACTGGGAACTACGTTTGAGAAGGTACGCCAAGACTCAATTATCTGAACTACGATACAATATGAAAATAATTGAACAGAGAGCGAGGCTCTGTGATAGTACATTACGATACTAGTGCGAAACAGTACATTACGCTACAAGGGAGGGAAGTGCAACTTTTCACCGAGTGTGAAGTTTGATGCCCGAGCGAAGCGAGGGCAGAAATTCACACGAGGTGAAAAGTTGCATCCCTCCCATGTAGCGTACTATACTTTTCTCCCGATTTCACTGCAAAATAACTCCATTTCGGAGAAAAAGTTTTTTCTCCCGACTCCACTGAAATAACCCCATTTCGTGTCCGCAACGCGGGCGGAAAATAGCTCATTTTTGACAAATGACTCACGCATGCGAAATACGATTTCATTTCCTCCCTAGGGAGGAAATCGACTTATTCCTGCCCGGCGGGAGAAATTAAAATCGCATTACGCATGCGTATCGTCATTTGTTAAAAATAACCTAATTTTCCGTCCCCGTTGCACACGCGAAATGGAGTTATTTTGCAGTGAAATCGGGAGAAAAGTATAGTACGCTACATGGGAGGGAAGTGCAACTTTTCACCTCGTGTGAATTTCTGCCCTCGCTTCGCTCGGGCATCAAACTTCACACTCGGTGAAAAGATGCACCTTGTAGCATAATATATTTCCTCCCTTGTAGCATAATATACTATTTTGCCCGTTGCGCAACTTTTCTTCCCACTGCATAACTATTCTTCCCGCTGGTCAAGAATCGATCACTTTCCACCCGAGTTGCAGGCAAGAAATGTGGTCTTTTTAGCGTAGTCGGGAAAAAAGGCTTTTCGCACGAGTATCGTACGAAATTTTATTTCACGACGTCGGAAAATGCGGTTGAGAAATGCGTAAAACCGCATTTTACGCACGGAGTGACATAAAATAACTTCGCGATCTTGAAGTTGATCTACGATTATTTTTTTTTAAGTCTTTACGAAATAACTAGCGTACCGCGTGCACTTACTTGTCGGAGTCGACGGTACGGAGGCTCGCGATTTCGGGGTCGTCGGTGTGACGGGTCGAGTCGCTTCTCCCGGGGAGGACAGTCGTGCGGGCTTCTGAGCATGCACTACACCACACCGATTTCAAACAAAATATCATGCTTGGGTATACAAATTGGCGTCAATTGCACGGGTTTACTTTGTGCTTATGGAGAAGACGTACCGTTTTGGCCAGCTTGGGGCCAATTGTGGCCATTACATTCAAAGGAATAAAACAACACATATAAGGGGAGAAATACATAGAAACGACGATAAATTTTGGGATTTTTTTCCAATGAAACTACTCGATCAATCGTTTGCAAATGTTAAGGGTATTTTATTGAGCATTAGTAGAAAGTATAAAAAGGCACCAGAGACTGATTTTTCTTTACCCAAAACTTTAAACGCGACGAACTGAAAACTAAATTTTCGAAATTGGCGAGCGCGATAAAAAAAAGAAACTATTCATTCGATTCATATAAAACAAAGGTTTTTAGATACATAATTGCAAACCCGCGTCGATGAACCTGCTAATTCAATAAAAAAATGTTACAATCCTTTTTTTGCATTTTTGCATTTTTTACATTTTTTGCATTTATTGTATTTATTTAAAAAATTATTGTAAAATTTTGTTTAAATGGAATTAGGAGGTTCATCGACTAGGGGTTGCAATATGTATCTAAAAACCTTTGATTCGTATATAAATTGGATGAATAGTTTTTTTTATAGCGCCCGCCAATTAAAAAAATGTAATTTTAAATAAGTCACGTTTAAAGTTTCGGAACAAGAAAAATCAAAGTCTCTGGTACCTTTTTATAGCTTCTAATGTACAATAAAATTCCCAAAAAATTTCAAAACAATTGGTCGAGTAATTCCGTTGGAAAAAATCCCGAAATTTGTCATCGTTTCTATGTATTTCCCCCCTTATTGCCCCAAAAAAAAACATCGAATCGATGAGTCGATGAATTTATATGAATTTTGAAAGGCCAACATGCAGTTATGATCAAAAAATAATTAAAAGACTAAAATAATAAAAATGGACACAATAGGCACAGCAGCCACTAACGGTACCGGCTACCTTAGGTCAAGAAAAATATGCTTCGTCGAATTCATTCGACAACCAAACGATGGAAATAAAATGGAATTAAGGAATTAAGAGAGGCAGTAGGCGTTATAGTGTAGCACCGCAAAGCAAAAAAAGAGAGAAAAAATGGACATGCCCGCTTACCTTGTTCTACGGAAAAAGAGAGCTCTAGACAGAATTGCTTCTGGACGAAGCGTGAGTGACCGACAGATAGCGTGACGACGAAACGTTCGTTTCGTTTTTTTTACAAGAATAAAGAAAGCGTTAATAAACTACGATTAAAATCGAATAGACGAGAATACGGAAGAGATCCCAGGTAAAACCTGTGAAAATTAACGGCTAATGTGTCTTACGATAAACAATGACAATCGAAACCCCGAATTGTGCCGTCACCTGCTGAAAAGTAACGTTAAACAGAAGCGTCGAGGGAATGAGAAAAAAAAGTGATGTCGGTAGATGTGCGGCTTCTGCTACTGTGCTGCGACTATTGTTATTCGCTGAAAGTTTGTTGGTTATTGTCACAGACATGGAGGAAAATTTCGGTGCGACGCATAAGATATATTTATTATTTATTACTATTTATCCAGCACCAATAGAGTGAAACCTGCGTGAATAAGGTGAACGCCCCAATAATTGGACAGTCACCAGTGAATGAACAACAGATTTTTGAGAGATCATGAGTAATTATGACGACTTGGCGGAACGTTAGATTCCTAATTTGCTTATTTTTAGCTATCTTTTGCGATTAATTTATCGCAGAAACTTATTTTTAACTCCTGATTGCTCCACTGGGGCAAAAAGACGGGAGTTATGCGTTTGACGGCGATCAGCTGATTTGAGGGATTTCTTTGTAGCCAATGTTCTCGAAAACGGTAAAAAATTGCTTGACCAAATTTTATACGTCGATTCTATGATCAGCGCCGAATGTCTTTTTTCATGAATTCAAGCGATAAGTTGTTAATTCGCGTAGATAAATGTATTTTGCAAATTGCCTGTTTGAATATATCGAAATATCGGAAGACGACTGCCATTGATGCGTATTCTGTAACTCACTTCATAGCTCATATAGCTGAGTATTTGAATGATTTTGAAATTAAATAAAAAGAAAAAAACGATGATATAAAAATAATTTTATGAAAATTAAAAAACTCCCGACTGAAAAAGGAGGTTAATTAATGAACAAATTGGGTAAACAAGAAAGTATGAAATAATTAAATAATCATTCGCATATCATATAGTCGGGAGATTTTTTTCGTTATTGTGTGTGAAAGTCTCTCGACTACATGATATGTGAATGGTTATTTAATTATTTCATAATTTTTTGTTTACCCAATTTGTTTATTAATTGAAAGTTCATGAGCAATTATGACGACTTATCTAAACATTAGATTCTTAATTTGTTTATTTTTTTAGCTATCGCGATTATGTTGTCGAAGAAGCTTCTTTTCGACCAAAAGTGCAGATTAGATTGGCACGTTTATATTTACTGGTGTTTTTGGATTTTTGGCTTTTAGAATTTGTTTTTATATATTATTCGATAAAAAACATGACATTTTTTTTAGCTGTTTCACAGTTTTCGATGTTCTGGTCAACCGTTAGAATTTTTGCAAACAATTCTAAAGTATTGTTTTTTTGTAAAAACTCATGATAAACACAAATAGTTGTGCTTCAAACCATTTTGTTCATTCACTGGTGAGCTTAACCTAGAGTGAGAGACAACGAGCGGGTGACATTGAAGAAACAAATTGGGGCGTGTCCGGCGGCGCAAGAAAAATGTTTCTCAAGATTCTACGTTAAGTCGTAAAAACTCTACCGAACACTCACCTTCCTTGGGCTTTTCTTGGGATTGCGGTGTTCGTGTAGAAGCCTTGCGCAGTGCCACTGCGTTTCGTGCATTCCGTGCCGCGTTTATTTGAGATTGGACGAAGGGGGTCAACGTACGGGGTGGTATTTTCGTCACCGGAAACGTTTTTCAACGGACGTGAACGAGGAAAGGCGAGAGATGTTTGTGAAGGGAGGGGGCAAGGTCAATAGGAATGGGGGGAAAAACAAACGTGCTGTTAGCAATGTCATGCTCCACCATGATACCACGATCTTTTTTCGTACGTAACACCACCCCCAGCGGATCCTATACACCATTAAACTACTACCAAAACACCACCGTGTTCCCACCAGTTTCCCACTAGCAGAGATGTCAGCTGGTCGTTACTTTTAAACACACACTTTCCTTTATTTATCCTATAATTTGCTTATTATTAAAAGTTTAGCAAAGTTGGCCTACGCGTTATATAACTCAATGTTTTAACTTCACATAAAATCCTTAAAACACATTTTTGGCCTTGAATTTAATGAAAAAATATTTAAAACGTAAATGTAACGAGTAACGAGTAACGAAAGTAGCGGTCGTTACTTTTGCTCGTTACATATACTTTATATTATTTTTTTCATGAAATTCATTGCCAAAAATGTCTTATGGATTTTCTATAAAGTAAAAACATTGAGTTATATAACGTATATGCTACCTTTACTAAACTTTTAATAATAAGCAAATTATAGGATCTACTACTAAAAAGTGCGTAATTCGCGCCAACGTGACCATTGTTGTCGATATAACTCGGCCTCTGATTGGTCGAGGGCCGCGGCGACCGACAGTTTTTGTTTAACAGCGCGAGATTTGACAGTTTGTCGTAATGAGCGCTGCAGCACTGTTTAACCTACGGTGACCCCGATTTGGGCAGTTTTTGGCTTGGCGGCCAGATCTACGATTTCTGACAAACTGTTCGACCAACAATTTTTTGTTTTTTTTTCAAATTTAACTAAAAAAGGTTTGAAACCATTGTTTCCAGGGGTGTAATATGCGATTTGAGAACGATAGTATAGGTTAAAAGTCGATACTTTGAAGAAAAAAAATTCGTGAGCCCGATTTGGGCGGTTTCCGGCCGAGCGGCCAGATCTAGGGTTTCTGACAAGCAAAACGACAAATTTTTTCTCTTTTTTAAATCAACTAAACAAGGGTTTTTTTATTGCTATTTACCCCTTTAAAGCTTTGTAAGAGTGCAGCAGCGCAAAGGTATCCTCGGGCACGCGCGCCTGAGGTGTGATTAGCCTAGTCAATTTTAAAAAGTATGTTTTTAGAAGAACGAATAGCTGACATCTCTGCCGTGGAAATGACTAAAATGGCGGTGGACAAGACGGTACATTGCAACCCGGGGTGGGAAGCATGGTGGTTTCGTTGTGTAGTGGATCCGCTAGAGACGAGCCAGAGCTCAGTGGAATTTCTATGCACCAAACCGGACGATTTTCACAATTATGACTTTTCGCACTCTCGTGTTTTTCCATTGATACGCTGATAAGATTTGGAAAACCAGAACCACATTATCTTCCATTATTCGAGATCACCGGCAACGCGAATCGGTTAATTTATGAAAATCCACGCAACAACGATAGATACTTGTTTGTTGGTTTGTTTGTTTGTTTGCGTTTTTTCGTTTGCAAATATGTGCCGTACTCGGTCGTGCTTTTGATATATTTTTACGGACACACGTTTTTGTATTTGTGAGAACGACGAGTCGAGAAAGATGCTTACCGTGCGAGTCGTCCTCTCCGCGATCTCCACTTGTGACCCCGTCGGCTTCGGCTCTACAAAAAAAAAACATGTATGATTTTATTTAGCATATTTTGTCATTTATTTCATGATAAGCCAAAGAATCTTCGTTACACTGTTAGAAATCCAAGGTGTTAAACCTGGTGTCACGACTTAATAATACTGAACTGTGTTGACATTTGCAAATTCAACGTATAAATTCAACATTGCTGATGTCAACACAGTTTTTTTCAACAAAACAATTGCAAAAATGATAATTTCAACATATATAAAGAACAACACGGTTATCCATTATTGATAAAGTGATCTCGTATTATTTATGTTACAACAATTGTAACAATGAGAATTTCAATATATCCAAAACAACGCCCGCGCCAGGCTGTGGAGTTGCCCGTCGTTTGATTTTTAATTTCCGCTTTAGTATGATACAAATGAATAGTTACAAGTATTACAATTAAAAAAAAACGAATATGAATGGACACAGTATTTTTCCAATTGGTTTTAATTCAAAACGAACTTAAAATCTTGTCTACACAGTATACTTTACTTTATTTCCGCTTTAGTATGATAAAAACACTACTAAAGCGGAAATGTTAGTATATATAGTAAAGTTTACGCTTTAGTATGGTCAAAATGAAGTTACAAGTGTTGCAATTTAAAAAAACGAATGTGAATGGACACAGCATGTTGGGTTTGACATGGTTGAGTGTGTTTGTGTGTGTTGAATTGTTGGGCTTGTGCATGTTGGGTTAACATCGGGTGAGTATGTGTGTGTGTTGGACTGTTGTGTGTTGAATTGTCGATGTTGAAATTACCCACGTTGAAATGACGTTTTGAATTGACGTTGTGTTATTGAGACATGTAACCAAATATTGGCGGCTTACCGTTCGCTGGGTGGTTCGTCCGGACTGGTGACCGGTGTTGCTCTCGCCTGCCGCGCGGCCTCGGCAGCTGCAGCCTCTTCCTTCTTGCGCCTTTCTTCCTCCTCCTGCTCCTGTTCTCGCCTCTTCAACTCCTTCAGCTCAAACTGCAATGTCACACCGCACGGTTGTAAAATTCGTCGTATATCGATTTACATTCTCTTCACTATACACCACCGCCACCCAAAAAACGCATTCACCCCCAAAAACGCTTTTAAGGGGATATATACAGTGAAAAGGCGAAAAAATCAATTTCTAAAAAATATTGCTTTAATTTAACAGCTTTAAAAAGGATACAAAGTAGAACTTTGCAAATTGCTTCCTCATTAATTTTTATTTTTCGTAAAGCCACCTCCGTGAGGAAATTCCTTTATTTTTTTTGGCTTCCTCATAGAGGAAGCATTGCAAAAAATGAAAATTAATAAGGAAGCAATGCGCAAAGTTTTACTTTGCATCCTTTTCTTCCATTTAGTACAAAGTTTTGTCTTACATTAATAACTTTTGCTGAACTTGCGAAAATCTAAATATTTAAAAAATTTCAAAGTGACAACATTTCAGTTAAATTGGTGAAATTCGACGTGCATATTGGCATAAAAATCTCGAAAAAGAATGTTTTTCATGATAACAATGCTTCGTCTATGAGGAAGCAAAATCATTATTTTTATAAATAAAAAATATTGAAATACAATTAAAAATCACCATAATATGTGTTAATTATTTTTACGTTAATATATAAAAAGATGTTCTCAGGAAAAATAAAAAAATCGGTTTTTGTTGGCCGCCTGACTGTATACAACCCCTCAGCGAACACGTGCAATCGACTTACCTTTCCTTCGGTACGCCGGGAATACAAGTTTTCTAAGGTAGGAATGGAATATCGAGGATTTTTCGCCGACGCGTCCGCCCTCGACAATTCTGCGTCCGATCTCGGCAAATCATCGGTAAGCTCCTGTATCTGATTCTTCAGTCGCCTGATATTAAAAATCGAATTCTCCAGATTCAAACTGCCCCGGGAATCAAACATAAGCCTCTCATCCTCAGATTTACGTTTAACGTTATTCTCACCGGCTGCGTGTTCGTGTTTCAAAAAATCGCGAAGATATTGGAACTTGTCGCTGCTGCCGATTTCTTCACTATTTTCAGCTAATAATTTATCACGAAGGGAATCTGCCCAATGATTCTTGATACGATCGCCATGTTCGCTTTTTATAAAATCGTGAATGTTGTATTTTCCATTGCCGATTTCGTCGGTGCGTCTTACGATCGGATCGTAGACATCGGGTTCGTGAATAACTAAGTTATCGTAGGAATTCAGTAAAGCGGAATCGACCGAAGGTTCTTCAGGACGTTCGTAGTCATCGCAGGTCTTGAAAAGAGGATTATTTTCCGGCCTCGGTTCTTTGACGCGAGCACTTATTGTGTTGATTCTCCGTAAATTTTTAACGTCATCAGGACCGAAAGGATCCTCTTCGAATGGCGAAGAATTGTCATCCAGAAGATTTTGATAAATCGGACTCGCGGGTTCGACGCTCGAGCTGCACGAGCTTCTCGCTCTCCAATCAGAATTCCAAAGGAAAGATCTGTGACGATCGGTTTTGCTCGAAGAATTTGCTTTGGCCGAGTGAGGATAGTGAATTTTCGAGCCGGTCGACGTAAATTCGCGTCTGTACTTTCGCCGAGGTTTGTAAAAGCGGTCGGAGTCCAGGATAATGTGACGAACTGCGTTACCCTGAGAGCGGAACTGTCTCGGGGGAGGAGCGTCGATCGACGTTTTTCGGGATTTCGGGGGAGGATATTCGGGGGCGAGAAACGAGAGATTTTTTTCCATATCCATCACCGGAAGCGGCACGAACAACGTCAAGTCTTTACCAAGCACCTTCTCCTCAGACTACGAGGATCACAAACGTGTGCAAGTTGCGAAGGTTCATGCAACACAAAGATTAACACAATACCAGGTGCATACAAAGTGTTACAACGTTAGCGTCAATTTTAAGGAAGTTCGGTTGAAGCTTGATTACAGCGATTATCTTAGATTATACAATGCATTATTTTTATTATTATTGTACTAATTGTATTATATATAGAGTGTCCCATTTGAAACAGTACGGTCAATTGACACTTAAGGGGGGAACTACTACCCCCGTTAGGAGGCTCATTTTCACTGTTTAGGATTTTTTTTTGGGTGGCAAGTAATTATTGGAATTTAATTCAATTTCGCCATCATGTTATTCATATTTCGAACTACTTTTGTGAATTAAAAAAAATAACTCCACCGAAAAATAAGTAGAATTCTCCCACTGCGGGCAGGGCAGTCATTCCAATTTTCATCCGAAATCATTAGGGTTTTTTTTACATTAGTAACTAATTTCCTAAGAATATGAACCTCAATGCGAGTGAAATAAACAAAAATTAAAAATTTAGCAGGCGTTTGAAATTTTTGTTCTCATTTTTCACAATTTTTTTCACGGATTATGCGCAAAACAACGCCCTTAGAGATATGATATCATCCTCGATATTGGTTCATCTACTTTGTAATTGCATAAAGAATATTACTGCTAATTTTTATAATGAGCGGTTCATTACTTTTTGCGGCAAAATTCCCGCAGAGGCAAAAAAAGTCGTTCTGAGTAAAACACGTTTTAAGAACGCTTCGAGCCGAGCCTCGGTTCTATCGTCACAAAATCTAGAAAAATGCGAATTTTGCTTTGAAATTTTGACAGCGTATTCTTAAATAGTTAAGCTAGCAATATAAGCAATAAAAAAATTCGATTTTTTTAAATTCCTAATGTGGGTACCCCCTTCAGGGCATGTGAAATGCCGATTGCGGTAATAAAATCTGTAATGAAAGATTTTTACGCATTTTGTCATTTACAGCTGAAAGGAAAAATGCATTCACTGCGCTGATAATATACGCAGTGAATGCATTTTTTCGTTTGGCCGTAAATGCAAACACGCGTAAAAATCGTTCATTACAGTTTTTGACGCCAACTGGGCTGGCCGCGTGGATGATTCACATGTCTTTAAACGGGGGACTAAACAGAAAAATATTCCATACGAAAGTTGTAGGGTTTCAAGGGGGACATTTGACGCACAGATCATTTAAACCCACACTGCTCATGGATGCAAACTGACTGACTGACTGACTGACTGGATGTAAAATTGACTTGAAATGAGTGAAAGTGTAGAATTGGACACAATGGGACATTCTGTATATTTTTTCGTAATCATATCAGCCGAACTTCCTTAGAACTGATAAATAAAAACATTGCCAAATTGCCAAACGACAAACCAATAAATTTTAGTAACAACCAACGACTACGTCAATGACAATCCCAAGCTGAATATGTTTGCGTAATTACCGTGGTGAGTCGTTCCAAGGCACTGAATCTCTCCTCTTGTGCAGCTGCCGATTTTTCGAATGCTTCGTGCTTTTTGATCAAGTTCTCTACTTCGTCGATTGTGAGCTGCAACAATTAGGATATTCACATAAGACGACAAATTCTCGCTGAAATAATTGTACGATAAATGTAAAGGAAAAGGAAAATAAAGAGATAAAATACTTACACCAAGTTCTTGGCTCATGAGATATGGTTCTTGGGCTATCAGCCAGGCCTCCGCCACTGCAGCGTCTCTGGCGAACTGATAAACTTCGAGAACTGCGACGAAAAACAAATGAATAAAATATGTCGTCAAATATGCGTCGAATATCTCGTCGAGTCAGAATTGTAAATCCCCAATTCATGAGAGATGCAGCTACAGTACAATTTGTTTTGTAATTATGATTTCACAATAATAATCATATAGAGTGATTATAAAATAGAGTGTAAACATTTGAATTGCTGACAAAAATACTAATTTTCGATTTACTAATATTGGAAAAATAGTGGAAACGATGGAAGAAAAATGTAATGTATTAGGAAAGTAATGCATTCATTATTTCTTCCATTTTTTCCTCCATTTCTTTCAATATTAAAGCGAAAATCAGTAGTTTTTCAGCTAAACACATATTTACACTTATTACATAATCACATAATCACTACACATTATTATTATTATTATTATTATGAAATTATAATTACAAAACAATTGTACACTATATTTCATGAATTAATGAGGATTTATATCTCTGCGTCGAATATATACACTGTTAAAAATGTTTCTAAATTTACGTTACTAACATTTTAATGCATCAGCTCATATATTAAATTTAATACGCGTGTGTGGTAAAATTTCCAATATTTATATTCAGCTTCTTAACGCGGTTATACGAAATTTCCAAATTTGTATATGATTCGGTAGAAAATACGGTAATTTTGGATTCCATTTACGCGTCAAATTTAATATACCAGTTTGTGTAAACAGACTTCCTTTACACCAGTAAATGGAAGTTTATGCGAAATATTTTTAACAGTGTAGAAGAGTTCGCGAATAAAAAGAAAACTCACTGAGCTGCAGGTTCTCCCAGCGTTCCTCCCACCGATGAAGCAGCGCGTTTCTGTGATCCGTGAGCGCCGACAATTTCTCCTTGATCTGCACGCTCGCATAATGATTCCTCGACAGCAGATCCTTTCCAAGATTGATGCACGCGAGCAAATTGTCCTCCCTCGTATCTATCTCTGCCTTGAGGCTCTGATGATTATTCATAAGCAACTCAACGCCCGAAACGTCGCGTGGCTTTTCCGAGGTGTTCATCTGCCTGACAACGTCGTCCATCCAGTTCATCAATGTCTTCACCATATTAAAGAACTTGAATAGATCCCCAGTCTCCTCAAGCTTCGCCTTTCTACCCTCGCACAGCGCCTGAAGATTGTTCCACGCTGCAACAACCTCAGCCTCGCGATTCGTAATCTCGCTGGCTTTGTCTCCAGCATAACTCGCCTGCAGCTTCGCCGATTCCTCCTGAATCTGAGTCACCTGATTCTGCAGAGTCGACAGGTCCTGAATAAAGTTCCCATGCTTCCGCTGAAGCGCTGAATTGGATCCAGGATCGCGTCCAAGCTCCTCGGACATTGCATTCTGCTTCTCGAGAATTCTTCCAAGAACGTCTTTGCAATCGTGGAAAAATTTGTGAAGCTCCCGACTGGCAGCCAACATCTGTGTGCGAGTCTCAATAAGCTCCAGAAGATCCTGCCACACCTCATTGAGTCCATCCTTCCACTCAGCAATCGTCGCAGCGTCGGAATGTCCAGTAGCAATCAGCGAATCCGCAATTCCATTAACAGCTGCGACTCTCTCGGATCCAATTGTTTCAGTGTCTCGCGCGAATTCTTTGAACCTCTCCCAAAGCAGGGTCACGTGATCGTAATCCTGTCCAAGCTCCTGGCTACCAGCGACCATCTCCCTCTCGGCGATCCATTGCTCCAGGTCGTCGACCTCGCGGTTCAGCATAAACAGCTGAAGAGCCTCGTCCAGCTTTGCTCTTCTTTCGCCCGCAAGATCCTTTAGCCCAGCGTAAAGTTTGTCAACCTGCGACTGCTTCACCGCGATTTGATCGGCGAGCGGATGCTGATCGTTGATGAGCTGCCTGGAAGTCTCTCCGAGCTGGCGTATCGTGTCGGCGTAATCCTCGACAGCGTTCTCCAGCGACTCGTGCTTCTTCATCAGATTCTGCGCAGAAATCTCGTCCTTTCCGCGATCTTCGACCATCATGTAAAGCTCCTGTTCGCTCATCCACGACTCCGCTTCGGTGGAGTCGAAGAAATATTGCTGGGCCTTCTCGTTCTGCAGAAGATGCTTGTTCCTGTCGTCGACGGCGTCTTTGAGCTCCTGCCACTTCTCCGTGAGCTCGGAAATGAGCCTCTTGAACTCGTCCGAAGCTTCGTGACCCTCATCAATGAGTTTCTGTCCATTATTGCAGACGCTGTTGATACGCGGCTCGTGATTCTCGATTTCCGTGCGCAGGGACTGATTCTTTTTCTTAAGCATATGAACGTTGAACAGCGAATTTCCGTACTCGTTGCTCGTCGCTTGCGGCATTTTTTCGGCGACCCAAAGCTTCTCGTCCTCGACGTCGCGACGAAATTGGAAGGCTTCCTTCTTCTTTTCGAGCTGACGCTGACGATCGATGAGCGGTTCCTTGAGCTGTGCGAAACGCTGCGCGACCTTCTCTTTTTTGCACTTGATCTCCTCCATCTTTTCGTCGGGGGTCGTTCGCTGAAGATGCTCGGCTTGCTTGTCGAGCTCGGTGACCTGTCGCGCCTTGACCGCCATCTGCGTCTCGATCATCTGCTGCTTCTGCATGAGAATATTCACGGACGCGAGGTCGCTTCCGGTGTCGGTGCTCTCGATCTGCTTCTCCAATTCGTTCATCCACGAGTCGATGTCGTCGCACGTTTGGTGAATGAGGACCTCGCGATTCGCGTCGAAGAGACGCTCGCCCTTGTCGTGAGTCGTCGTCTCGAGTTCCTCGAACTGATCGGCGAGCTCGTGAACCTTCGGGTTAATGATTTCCGTGAGCTCGGGTTTTTGCTGAACGAGCTCGTCGGCCGCTTGCTGAAGCTGCTGAAGACGATCCTTGTTGCTGGCGATTTCCGCCTCGAAAGCCTGATGCCTCGTCCACTTGCTGTGAACGGTTTTGGCGCTGCGATAGGTTTCATCCTGAGCGGTGATGTGCTTCTCCTGGACCCACTCGCCGAGCTCCTCGCAATCCTGCAGGAACATCTGCAGCTGCAGCTGATCCTTGAGGCGATCCATCAGCTGATTCGCCTTCTCGCGATTCACGTTGCGGCGCTCGCTGATATTCTCCGCCTTCTTCTTCACCTTTACCAATGGAAAAACGAAAATTAGTAAATGAGATGAATTCTGTTGAAGTTTGCATCGTTGGAAAGCAACGAAAATATTTTGAAAAAAGTTATTCTTATGAACTCGAAGGATCGTACTGGGTATGAAAAGTTATTATAACGATTGATCTTTATAATAATTTTTTAGAATTGGTGGAATAATTTAAAAAAAATGTGTTTTGTTTGCATTCCAACGATGTAAAGTTTGACATCATGGATAATAATGCGACACGGAACTAACTGCGTATCTTGAGCAGAGCTGTATCTTAAGGAGTTATGCCACTGTAGAGGCCCCGAAAAATACGCTGTTTTCGGGATTTTTTCCGCAAAAACTGCAATGATTATCGAGATTTAAAAAACGGGTGTTTATCATACATGTCAGTGACTGTATACGATAATTTTTTTGAAGCGATTCGTAACAAAATGACGGTTGTGCGCAACGTTTCTGCGATGACGTCTCCGTTTTTCCGAGCTCCACGGCCGCGGACCGATTCCTCGAGCAATTATGTTCCGATTCACTTGAAATTTTGCACATATCTTTAGAAATGCATTGTTTTCAACACTACGTAGGATTTTTTCGATATTCGAATTTTTAACAAAATGGCGCACTTTTAAAGTAAAAAGTGCAAAATTTGCCTAAAAAATCGTCACAAAATTGTTAATAACAAATGAACTAAGGCTAATCAAAAGAAAATCCTACGTAGTGTCGAAGACAATGCATTTTTAAAGATATGTGCGAAATTTTAAGTGAATCGGAACATAATTGTTCGAGAAATCGGTCCGGCCAGCTTGAAAAAAGTAGTTTTAAGATAAACGCGTGTTTAAAGTTTGTCTTTCTAGGATGCTGCGGGCACCAGGCAGCCGCGCACTAAAATTCGAAAATCGAGTACTCAGACATTCTTCCCGGTCATGATCTTTCAGGACATCATTTTTGAGGTCCCAAGGGATCTTTTAGAGCAAAGAAAAATCGATTTTTCGAAAATTCTACAGTGGCATAATCCCTTAAAAATAACCAACAGATGTTTAAAGCCATGTGCCTTCTTTTTTTCACCTTGTCCGCGGCGAAGTGTCCCTCGTCGACGAGACGCCCGGCGAACTGCACCACCGAGTTGATCTTCTCGTCGTTCGCGTCCATCGTCGTCATGAAAGCCTCGTGTCGCTTTATCAGATTCTCCGCCTGCTCGAAATTCACCGGAGTCTCGTCCTTGGCAAGAATATGTTCCTGCTGCGAAAGCAGAACTTCCGCTTGCCGAGCATCTCGATCGAAGACCTGAAGATTCAGGGAATTGGACAGTAGGTTCTGCCGATTGGCCCACATCTGATGGAGCTCCTCCCATCCCATTTTCAGGGCGTTCAGCCGCTCGCGAAGGAACATATACTGCGTGTCGCCATCTCCAGCTTCGCTGGTGAGCCTCTCGCCGTACTCCATCATCTTCTGATAGTCGTCTGTATAATTGTCGATCTCCTCCTTGATGTTCTGATGCTGCGTGAGAAGCTTCTCCGCGTCGGCGAGACTCGTCGGAGTATCCTCGCTCGCGACGTCCGTCTGCGTCTTCGTGAGCCACGTCTGGAAGTGATCAAGGTCGCGGAGGAAACGATGAAGGTCACCAGCTTCCTCAAGTTTCGCGTCTCTCTCCTTCAGCATGTGCGTCAGCTGCTCCCAGATCAATTGTATCTGAGTAATTCGCTCTCGAATCAGCGCCGCTTCCTCAGGATGCTCCTGCTCGATCATCTGCGCCTCCTTCTCAAGGGCATCCAGTTTCGCCTGTATCGCCGCGAGATCGCGCTCCATTCCACTGAGTCGCCGCTGAAGAGTCATCACACCCGTGAGATCCATTTCGAGACTATCGGTCTGCTGAAGAATGCGCTTCTTGTCCTCGATCCACGAAACCGTCTCGCGACACTCGATGTGGAAGGTCTGCACTCCGTGCGCCGAATTAAGGGCCTCGCGTTTGCCCTCCGCTTTCTCCCTCAATTCCGCCCACTTCTGATTCAGTTCGTTCTGCCGGGAAACGATTTCCTGGGAATTCGGATGCTCGACGTGAAGCAGTTGCCTCGCGAGTTGATTTACAACAGCGACGCGAGATGCATTGGCGTTCATTTCTTTCTCGAAGCCGTCGTAACGATGCTTCATGATCTCGACGTCCTCGATGTCCTTGGCCGGGACCATCGTGTCGAGCATTCGGTTCTTCTCGCCGATCCATTGCTCGACGCCGTCGGACTCGCTGAAGAGTTTGTAGAGCGAAAGAGCGTCGAGGAGTCGTTGCTTCCTCAGCTTCGCCAATTCCAAGAGTTCCTTGTATCGAGAATCGATGGACGCGAGTCGCTCGAGGACTTCGGCGGACTTTGCGTCCTGCTCGCCGAGGAGCGACGCTTGTTGATGAAGCTGCTCGATCGTCGCCGCGTAATTCTTCAGCTCGTCCGTCACATCTTTGTGCTTCTTCAGCAGCGACTGCACATTCGCCTCGTCGCGACCGACGTCCTCCGAAGATACTAAACGCACCGTGTCGAGCATCCAGATGTCGATGTCCGCGGCGTCGGCGAAGAGCTGATGATTGTCGACGGCTTCCTCGAGTCGCTTGCGACGGAAAGCCGAGAGATCCAGGAGATGATTCCACATGCCGAGAATTTCTTGAAGTCGTTCTTGGATCCGATCTGATCCGAAGTGCTGCTGGCGAACGAGTTCGTCGCCAACTGCGGCGACGGACATCAGCTGCGGTTCGTGGGATGAAATTTCGTTCTCCAGAGCTTTGTGCTTAGATAGGAGAAGATTGACAGTCGTGAGATCGTGACCAATGTCGCCGGTAGATACGATCTGCTCCTTCTCCTTGATCCAGTTCTCCTCGTCAGCCATGTCCCAGTAGAACTGCCACAGCTGTCGCGACTCCTCGAGGCGAGCTCTACGCTCGACGGCGAGTCGCACGAGCTCCGAGTAAGCGTCCTCGAGCTGCTGAACGCGCTCGACGATAATCGTCGGGTCGCAGGGTCGATAGCCTTCGCCTTGCTCCAGGAACTTCTGACTCTGCTGGACGACGGCTTTGACGCGCTCGCCAAGGACGTTTATGTCCGCCTCGACGAGCGAATGCTTCTGCAGAAGATCCTCGACGCCCATCAGATGCTTTCCGTAGTCGTCGGTCAGCAGACGCATTTTTATCTCCTCCATACTGTCGAGGATGTAGAGCATCTCCTGGAAGTTCTGCTGCAGCTGCAGAGAAAGCTCCAGACGGAGACGACGAGCGCGAAGGAGTTCGAGGAGATAATTCCAGAGGCGAAGGACGTTGTCCTTGCGATCGTTTATCCGTTCGATGTCGTGATAACTTTCGGCCTCGAGTTCTTGGGACACCGCCATTACCGCTTGGACGCGTTCTTCGTATGCGAAGATGTCGGTCTCGATGGCCTCGTGCTTCTTCGCCGCGGCTTCGACGGCCGCCAGGTCGAAGCCGAAATTGTCCTGCGACACGAGACGCTGATTTTCCGACAGCCACGTTTCTCGCATGCTCGCTTTGCGATTGAAACGCGCCGCGAGCTGCTCGAGCTTCTCCTGGCGGATGAGTTCCTCGCGAAGTGCGAGCTCGCGCTCGTGTTCCGCCTTCTCGAGTCTCTCCCACGCTTTGTTGATGTCCGAGATCATTTTGCCCTCCTTCGGCGTGTACGGCTTCTGATTGTTCGCCCGCATCTTCGACTGCAGAGTGAAGAGGAGCACCTCGAGATTTCCCTTTTCCACGAATTTCGGGGGTTTCTCGATGGTCCGGTAGTTGGAGAATTGGGAGAGTTGGGATTGGACGCCGACGAGGGAATTGGCGAAGCGACGATCGCCGAGGGCGTCGATGGTGCCTTCGATCCAGCGGAGAAGATCGCTCGTGAGGCTTTCGTACTCGTGGATCATTCGGTCGTTCTCCATCGCGATGCCGACGACCTTGCCGATACGTTTTCCATGAACGGTTTCTTGCTTCATTTTGGAAAAGTAGTGATAGTAGGTGACGACGTAAGTGATTATGGATTTCTCGTCGGGATGATCGACGAATATGTCCTCGGCGTCGAGGAGCTTTGTTAGTCCGAGTTTGTCTTCGGCGACGTTGAAGGCGTTGTTGAGATTGTAGATCGCGTTGGATTTCGAGAGTCTGTCGAAGTGGATCAAATCCGGGCGATGCTTGTGGATGATGGCGTTGAAGGCGAGGCCGTCGCGCCAGGAGGTGGTGAAATTTCGGACGTTTACGTTGTGATAACCGGCCGTTTTCATCTGGCACCAGAGGAGAAGAGCGTCCTTGGCGGATTTAGTCTCCTGATTGTCGGTTTCTTCGATCGTGATGTCCTGGATTTGGAAGCGGAGGATGATCGTCCAGATGAGACCGAGCGACAGACGAGGATTGCCGTCGACGATGTCGTGGGAACCCATGTTCTCCAGGTGGACGCGCTGCTCGCGGAGGAATTGCAGCGCCTTGTCGACGTTCTCCAGACAGTGAATGCGCATTTTGCCCTTTGTTGGTCGAGGCAAACGCTCGCCCGACAGTATCTCCAGCAGCTTTATCAGCATCTTGCCGTCGCGGAGGTCGACGTAGAGGTCGCCGATCCGGCAGGAGCAGCGGACCAGATGCGAGTTCACCCATTTTTGGAAAGTCTTCTTTTGCACGGATTCACGCTCACCTTTGGGGAAAGAAAATGCAAAAATTGAAGGATTAGTAAATGAGTGGATAATAATTCTGAAGTTTGCATCGTTGGAAAGCAACGAAAATATTTTGAGAAAAGTTATTCTAATGAACTCGAAGGATTGTACTGAGTATAAAAAGTTATTATAATGGTTGATCTTTATATTAATTTTTTAGAATCGCTAGATTAATTTAAATTTTTTTTTTTTTACTTTCCAACGAAGTGCACTTCAACATCATGGATAATAATGGGGACGGAACTAAGTGCGTATCTTGAACAGAGCTGTGCTGTATCTTACGGATGTTATACAGCTCCACACTCGTTAAATGAGTGCAGATTTAAAAAAAACTGTATACATATTTTTAAACATCTGTTGATTATTTTTAATGGTGATTTGTATTGTCAGGTATGTTCTTGACCTGGGAAAAATTTAATTGCAATCGATTTGAAAATATATTAACCGATTTACGCAAACTTTCTGTTACTTTTCGTTTCTTTTTTTTTAAGAACAAACCGTTTTTTTATTCGATTTGAATAAAAACGTTTCACGGCCATTGCCTTCCTTAAAACAAATTTGTAACAATTTCCGTTGAAAAATTACAGTTTTTTGTTTACACAAGATTTTGATAGATGGGTCAACAAAAGGTTGTCATTTTTAAACGGAGAATGTTATCAATTATTTGTGAGACAAATTCATAAAGCATCTTCTTTCAAGAAAAACAATGAGCCAAAAGTTTACGTAAATCCGTTAATATTTATGCAAATCGGTTGCAATAACATTTTCCCCGGGTTAAGAACATTCCCGGCAATACAAATCACCATTAAAAATAACCAACATATTTTTAAAACTATGTATACATTTTTTTTAAAGTTGGCACTCATTTGACTAGTGTATGACATCCTTAAGTAAAGAACTTAGAAATGTATTTTAAGTACAAAAAGTATTTTCTATTTTGTATTTAAAATATTTTCGAGTATTTTGTCCAGCTCTGATCTTGAGCCGATAAATAGAGATGCACCTCGCAGATCCAACACCACTTTGTCGTAGTAATCCTCCAAAGAATCGTGTATCGAGATTCTTTTGCTCATTGTAATCCACCGGGAATTCCAAAATACGAGCACAAACCTCACTTCGAATTTTCACACGCAGGCGCGATACGCTTTGGAATACAAATATGTACTAATTGTGGAAATTTAGCGATTGTCAAAAAAATCGACAGCTCCGAGCGAGCGTCGTTCGCGACTGCGACAGAAAATTCCGAAGAGTCAAACAGCCGAACCGTTGACTGATAGCTTCAGCCGCGCCGAGTGATAAGAGGCTATCGAAGGATGCGGTCACCGGGTGTTTCCCCTCCGCTTGACTCGCTTCATTCTCGTATTCTCTTCCGGCATCTTTTTTCCGTTGTAAATATTTTTTTATATTTATTTTTAAACCCACCGGCTAGAGCCTTGATTCGCGAGCGCTCGAACAGTCTCGAACTCGAGTTTCCTCCGTCGTATTCGTACTCATCGACGATCTCCTGTTGTAGCGTCGGGTCCCAGCCCGCACGCACCACCGAGATGTCGGTCGTCATTTTGCCAGTCGGACCAACAGCTCACCCGTTCTTTACCCCTGTGAAGGGCGCTCCTGTAACAGAAAAAAAACAAAAAATCAACATTTGAAATTGCGCTCCGACAATTCGATATCGTAGAGAAGAGTCGCCGATAAATAAACAGTTAGGGTAAATTAAAAGTGCCGTTTTTGGCCATCTTGGTTTGGCTCTGTGGCTATCAACTCGTTCCATTTGTGGCCATACTTATTGCGGTCTATTAAGTTAGCACCCCCCCCCCCCCCCATGTCCAAAAAATTTGGAAATGGCACCCCTATATTTGAAATTCGTTTTTCTCTCGAACTCGTAACGGAGATGAGCCCAAAAATTAATTTTTGTGGGATTGAAGAGCTCATAAAAGGCCCACAATTCCAAAATATTTAGAAATTGTTTGGACATAGTGGGGGTGCTAGACCTTACTTACTAGACCTTACTTATTGCACGTAATAATGGTGCAAAGTGCTTCGAACGTTATTTATTAAGGGGGGACAGCACATTAGGGGTTTCAAAAAAATCTGTTTTTTTTTATTGCATATATCGTTAGCTTAAGTATCTAAGAATACGCTGTCAAAATGTTGTGACAATAGAACCGAGCGCTTGTCGTGTACAAGCTACAGGCAAGAAGCGTTCTTAAAACGCGTTTTACTCAGAACGACCTTCTTCGCCTCTGCCGGCATTCTGCCGCAAAAACTAATGAACCGATCTCATTATGAAAATTGGCAGTAATATTCCTTATGCAATTATGAAGTAGATGAACCAACGTCGGGGATGATATCATATTTCTAAGGGTGTTTTTTGTGCATAATTCGTGAAAAAATGGTGAAAAATGAGAAAAAAAAAATTCAAACGCCTGCCAAATTTTTAATTTTCGTCATTTTCACCTGCATTGAGGTTCATATTCTTAAGAAATTAGTTATTAATGTTAAAAAAACCCCTTATGATTTCGGATGAAAATTAGAATGGCTACCCTGCCTGCAGTGGGAGAATTCTACTTACGACCTTCAGCGGATATCAGTGCGCGTAACGCTGTTATTTTTCGGTGAAATTATTTTAAAAAATTCACAGAAGTAGTCCGAAATATGAATAACCTGATGACCAAATTTTATTAAATTCAAATAAATACTTCCCACCCAAAAAAAATCCAAATGAACCTGTGAAAATGAGCCTCCTAATATAGCTTCCCTCCTTAAAAAAACATCCTATCTCAAAGCCGAACAATCTCAAAACCGAGGGCGATAATCATTAAAAGAAAATACACAATTTTTGTATAATCATGATTTATCTCGCGATAGCCCACGCCCTCTTATTCACGCTTCGGTCGAAAATGAGTCACCGATTCGCGCACAGAGCGCTGGATAAAATGTACGGTTCGCAGCGATAAAAAAAAATTAAATGGTGAATAAAAATGTTATCTACAAGAGAACACCAAAAAAAAGAGAAATTCAATGCCTCCGAGTGCGTTCGCGATGAACCTGCTCAACGAGAGACGTTTAAAGCAGGTAACTGTGCTAGCGCCTAGTCAGTCGCGTTACGCAACGGCATCCGCCGATAAATTCTTTTCCCCGTGCATTATTCAACGAGCTCGCGCGCACGCACGAGAGCGTACGAGAGATATTTATAGGTCGCTTCTGTCACGCCGATGGAAAATTAACGGGCATAAAACCGGTGATCGAAAAATAACAAAATTCGAGGAGAAAAACGCGAAAAATGATTTTTTACCTTTATCCAAATTTTGTTACTTCACCAAGGTCGTTTTATTTATTTTTTAATTTTTTTATTTATTTATTTTTTTCCCCCTTAACATAATCTGGATTTTCCTTTTTCGTGCAAAAGAAAACTCAATAACAAAGAGAATGCCGCAAGACATAACGCGGTATCTCGATGTTTTAGTAGCAGTAAACGAGTTTTATTGACAATACGCTTACAGATTTTTTTCTTGTACATTTTTTTGTTTGTTTGAACATAGTATATCCATGGTTTTTAACCGTACACGCATTGCTAATAGGCCATCGACCGGAGTCCTTCAGCCCGCGATTTTTTAAACTTTTTACAGAATTGAAAAATCGCACCCGCAAAAATCGCAAATATTTCCCTTGCGTTTTGTGCGAAACAAAAAAAAAATCGATTCCGTAAAGTTTGAAAACGCACTCCGGCGGCAAATTTTCCGCTTATTCTGAAAAGCACCGAGATTGCCCGAAAAAATAAAAATAAAAATAAAAAAATTAATAAAAATAAAAACACAGATTTTCTAATTTTTTTCGAAATCACTTCAATGAAATCGTGGTTGTTATTTTTTTGTTTTTTTTTTTTTTTAATTAACGCAACCTGGATTTTCATTTTTCGTTCGAATGAAATCATTTGGGAATTGTTCGATGACGATCACGAGACTAGCGACAACATTGTGAGAAACTGTGGTCCAACTCGATGCCACTGTACTCTGTAAATTAAAGGAAATTATTTTACGAGCCGGTTACCTAAGCGCGCTCCGTAGCTGCAGCAGCGGCAGAAACGCTGCTGCGGCGCGTGGGCTCCAGCGCTCTCGGAGAGCATCATCGCCTTGAATTACGTCACTCGCATGATATCACGGAGGCGAAATATCTACATGACGAGGCTGCTGCTGCTGCTGCTGCTGCTGCTGCTGCTGCGGGTCGACCCGCAGCGGCGCGTCGAGCAGCCTTTCGAATAATCTAAACTTTGGGCTGTTCCCCGGCGTCGGTAACTTTGGAGCGTAATCCAAAGCCCAACCCGGGCTTTAAGGGCGTGGTAAGATTAAGGGGCAGCTGGAGTAGATTTAGTTACCGACATTTCTCGGTAAAAAATGCTATTTCGTAGCTTACGCCATACGTCGTTAAGGGGTTATGCCACTGCGGAATTTTCAAAAAATCTATTTTTGTTTTTTTTTTTATAAAGATCCCTTGGGACTTCAAAAATGATGTCTCAGAAGATTATGGCCGGGAAAAATTTCTAAATACTCGGTTTTCGAATTTTAGTAACTTTAAACGAATTTTTTAAACTTTAATGCTGGTTTATTGTATTAATTTCCATATAATAATACAACATCTGAACCATATTTTCCTAAATATTCATTGCAAAATATAGATAAATAAGCCGTTGGCCGCAAATCTCCGCAGGCGCCTCGAAAAAAACGTTGTTTTGCGGCGTAACTCGTTACTGGACCATTCAAAAGAAAAAAAAAGATACCAATTAAAACTTTGCACATTGCTTCCTCTTTCATTTTCATTTTTCGCAAAGCCACAAAAAGCCAAAAAATGAGAATTAATGAAGAAGCAATGTGCAAAGTTCAACTTTCCATCCTTTTTTACATTGAGTACAAAGTTTTGTCTCAGATTATCAACTTTTCCTGATACTAGAGCAAAATCTAAATTAAAAAAAATTCAAAATAGCGTAAAATCTGAACCACTTTACCGATCATCATCAAATTTGGTACGTGGCAGAACCTGCATGTTCCTTTTCGTCTGTAAAACATTTCAGTTAAATTGGTGAAATTTAACGTGACTTAGAGCAATTTTTTTTCTTTTTTTTCCGAAAAATTCAAATATCTATAAAATTCAAACCGCTTTATCGATTTCGTCCAAATGCAATACCAAACGACATTGAACGTATCTTTATTTAGAAACAAATATTTAGCTAAATCGTATAATTTTGACGAAAGTTAGAGTAACCACGCCTTTTTTTTTCAAAAACTTTAAAATGACGTAAGATCAAAATGATTTTTTTTTTTTTTTTTTTTTTTTTTTTTTTTTTTTTTTCATAAAAACAAAACTTCTTCTATGAGGAAGCAAAATGAAAATGATGTCACGGAGGCAAAATATCTACATGACGAGGCTGCTGCTGCGTTTCGATCCGCAGCCACGTCGAGCAGCCTTTCGAATAATGAAACTTCGGACCGAAGGTGTTCTCCCCGGCTGGGAACTTTGGATCATAATCCAAAGCCCAACGCGGCTCGCGACTGTCGACGAGAATTGTTGCGCATCGACGAGAGAGCGACTCTTACAATCCGACTCGCTGTACAACTCCGCAACTCGGCGTTGGCTTGAGTATCCGGAGGACCCGGACTCGGAAACTCGAGGCACCCGACTCGTCGACCTCCGCCCGCAAGTACCGCAGAGCGAGAAGAGAGAAAAAAAAACAAAAGCATAGAAAAAAAAGGAAGAAAGAGAAGCAGCAGTAGCTACTTCTAGGCGCGACGCGGCGAGCGTAAAAAATTACGTGTTTCAAGGAAAACCGCAGAGGCCAAGACGGGGAAACGCGACCCGAGACGGGCTTAACGAGCGAGGAATTTCGCATTTTCACTCGACGAAAATGGAGAGAAACGTTTTCCATGCCTCGGCTCGTGTGTTCGCCTATTTAATGCCTTATAGCGCCGCTTGCTGGCTGCTCGGGGCTACGAAAATGGCGAATCGACTTGATCCGTAATCTCCGTACGTTTCGTCTCTCCTTCTCGACGATTTCTGTTGATGTTTGTTTCTATTGCTTCTTTTCCCACTGACTTTCGTTTTTTTTTTTGCGATTGTGTCGCTTTATCTTGATTTTTTATCGCTTATCTTGCTCTCTACTCACTTCTTTGCTTATATTTCGCGTTTATTTTTGTCTGTGTTTATTCGTTCGGTTTGTGCAGCACAAGTCTTAGTATTAGATTAGGTTCTGGAAATTTTGCATTTTGTTCTCAAGATACCATATTTTGTGTCTGTAAAATTTCAAGGCCACTTAACGGGCATTTGGGCGAGAAATGAATTTTCAAAAATTAATCATTTTACATGGATTTCGCAGCGGTCATATAGCAAAACCGGCATGCTCGTACTTCAAGTCGAAAGTTCGTACGGATGGAAGTTTGATGCCGCCGAAAAAAACTTTTTAATACATGAATTGAATACTGTAGATTCCAATTATATTTTGCTAAAGGCATGTCAACGGCCAATTTATTAAGAATTATTAAAATAAAGCGACGGAGTGCCACGAATCTCAACAATATGACGGCGCCCTAACCTAGTCCGACACCTAACCATGTAGTCAAATCAGTAATTCAAAAAAGGAATATGCTTGTCAAAATATCTAAATAATATTCTTCCCGAGTCAGAAATTATCTTTATAATTTGTAATAATATTAACTTATATACGAGTGATGTCAGCGCTTTTGTTTTGGATTTTTATTTGAGATGTTATTGACTAGCACGCGGCGCTCCTACATCCTTAAATTTCCTGCATTTATTTGTATTACTCTGGTCCTTAGGGAATTTTATTCCAGGATCAAATAAAAACAACTCTAACGCTCATTCGCTATCATCGGCCGAGAATAAACTCCGTACCATTATCATCGATCGTAAAGCGAAGAAAAAAAAAAGAAAAAAAAACGCGATGATCGTCGACGACGAATCAAGGCCAAACGCGTACAAGTAACGATGTCGATGTTTACTTTGCGCGATGCGTCGCGTCCTCTCCCCGCGCCTGGAAGTCATGTGCCATCCGAGTAACGACGAGACCGAGCGAGCGCATCCACACCCACCCGGTGCGCCTCGTTACTCGCTAATCGACTCTATCGACAATCTCGGGCCTCGGATGCGACATCGTGCTCCAATTATCCCCCCCCCCCCCCCCCCCCCCCGGGCCTTCGATAGACCCTCGCGTCGCTAGGGATGCGATGATCATTTTTTGAATCGGTCAAAAGACCAAAAAATGACCGTTATTTGACGGTCTTCTGACGTCATTTTTGTCCCATTTTGTCGAAGTAGTGAAAAATGAGGGTCATTTGACGGTCTTCTGACGTAATTTTTTGTCCCATTTTGTCGAAGTAGTGAAAAATGAGGGTCATTTGACGGTCTTCTCACGTAATTTTTTGTCCCATTTTGTCGAAGTAGTGAAAAATAAGGGTCATTTGACGGTCTTCTCACGTCATTTTTTTTCCCCATTTTGTCGAAGTGAAAGTGACGGTCATTTTTTGAATCGGCCAAAAGACCAAAAAATGACCGTCATTTGACGATTTTGTAACGCAATTTTTTTACCATTTTGTCAAAAAGTATCAAAGATGGTAATTTCGAGAAATGTCTTGTGAAGGTCCAAAAGTGACGAAAACACTTATCTAGTTGCGAAATGATCCTTTATTTTTAGATCACAAATTTGGTCACATTTTTTACGTTAAATTCAAATATAAGTCAATATAGAAGCTAAACATTGAAAATCGTGACTTTTAACGTAGATCAGCTGAGATATAAAATTTACCGAGCATATAGACGACTTCTTGATGATTTCCTAAAAGTGTTACGCAGGTATCGATCATTCGGACTCAAACTCAATCGTCGGCAATTTTTAATAATCGATCACAAATAAATTGGGTTATTTTTGTACGCGTCATTTGACGATCATTTGACGGTCTTGCGGCGGTCAAATGACCGTCACAAAATGGACCTCGCATCTCTACGCGTGGTAGCAGCCGGCATCCATGGCGACTGATTTGTCATTTATCCGAGATGCGGCGCGACATTTTTATAATGTTCTTCGGTCGGTAACAAAAGTTACTCGAATCTACCGGTGAATAACCGACAAACAAACATCGTGCGTAATACTCGTCGGAATGAATGAACATTCTCAAGAGTCTGACGACCACTTGCGACGAATTTGGAGCAATTACGCAAGTGGCGTCATATACTTAACGCCCGAGAGCTCACGCGTTCGCGTCGTTGCTGACGCTGCTGACGCTAACGTCGACTACTTACTCTCCGTGTCGGGGCGTAGTCGCGCGTTGTCGCGCGATAAGCTCGCGCGAGGCGCGGTCCAGAAGACGCGCGCGACCCGCCGCCGAGAGTGGGAGAAAGCGTCGGAGAGGATGCGTGAATCACGATGCGAATGACCACTCGCAATCGCGGAAGGTTCAAGTTTACCGCGAGCGAGCAGCGAGCTAGCTCTTCGCGGTCTCGCTGATCGGTCGGAACGCGCGAGAAGACTTCTCCGTCGGTGCTACCCGACGCGAAAACTAGGGTCTTAAGGGGGGAAAGCACATTAGGAGTTTCAAAAAATCTGATTTTTTTTATTATATATATCGTAAGCTTAACTATCTAAGAATATGCTATCCAAATTTCAAAGAAAAATTCGAATTTTTCTAGATTTTGTGACGATAGAACCGAGCGCTCGGCTCGAAATGTTCTTAAAACGCGTTTCACTCAGAGCGACTTTTTTCGCCTCTGCGAGCATTCTGCTGCAAAAACTAATGAACCCCGATGATTATGAAAATTAGCAGGAATATTCTTTATGCAATTACGAAGTAGATGAACCAACATCGGGGATGATATCATATTTCTAAGGGTATTTTTTTGTGCATAACTCGTGAAAAAATTGTGAAAAATAAGAAAAATAAGTTCAAACACCTGTCAAATTTTTTATTTTCGTCATTTTTACCTGCACTGAGGTTAATATTCTTAGGAAATTAGTTAATTATGTAAAAAAAAAACCTTAATGATTTCGGATGAAAATTGGAATGGCTACCCTGCCCGCAGTGGTAAAATTCTCTACTTACGACCTCCAGCGGACATCAGTGCGTAACGCTGTTCTTTTTCCGCGAAATTATTTAAAAAATTCACAAAAGCAGTTCGAAACATGAATAATATGATGGCCAAATTTAATTAAATTCCAATAAATATTTCCCACCAAAAAAAAAATCCTAAAAAACCAATGGAAATGAGCCCCCTAATGTGGCATCCCCCCCCCCCCCCCCCCCTAAATGTGTTGATTTATTCCTTTGAATGTGATGGAGGTCAAAATCGGTACGTCTATCCTATAACGCATGTTTCAAATGACTATAGTATTTATAGTTTGTCACCCGATCCCCGTTTTCTCAGTGTACGGAAAATAGTCCCGGCGATCGTGCAGGACGACCGAACGCGTAGCGACCTGCGACAAAAGGACGAATGAAAATAATGCGGAAGCAGATATTCCGCGAGCAGCAGGCGTCGAAGTAACGTGAGATCGAAGACGCGGCTGTTGCCACCTACGAGTCGATTTATCCGCGCGGGCGAGACGACAACGTCACGCTCGACACGAGCGGTGTCCGCTGGAGTTTTGTGCTCCGCGACCGCAAAATGCGGTATCGCGAGCAGCAACGCAGTCGCCGAGCGGAGAATACGAAACGCAAGTGTCCGCGCGGCTAGCCTGGCGACAGGGCAACACCTTTCCGAGAGCAGAACAGAGCAGAGCAGCACAGCCAAGCAAGCTCCGAAGAGGCGAGGCAGCGGAGGCTCTCTCGGGTGCTCGGGAACGTGGGAAAACAATGACCCTTTGTCGGCCCGAGAGGGGAATCAAGAGCGGTGGCAGCTATATTACAGTACATAATGTAAAATATACCTCTTTGATGCGCAACTCTGGCTTTTCATTTGGAAGAAGATGGAGGAAATATAATGCATGAAGGAAAAAAAATCTGCTGTATGCGCAGCGTGAAAAAAAAATCGTATTGAAGTTTCTATCGTTTGTACGATAATTTTTAAAAAATATATAAAGATTAATTTTAACCCCAGGCTCAGAACGAAATAAATAACATTTTTTTTTAAATTAGTAATTAGAAATTTTATGACTTGTGATTGTTTTCATTTTTCCCTCCAGTAATTTTGCTAAATAAGTATACTTTCTGAATGACCGGTGGATACTGTTATTTTGTTATGGTAGTGGTATATGTTGTGCGTACAATCCTAAAATTTTAACCCTTATTATTGAAAAATGGCGGAGTAATGCATTTTTTTTACTGAAAAGCTATTTTTATGAATTTTCACAGTTTTTGGAATGCCATCTATAAATTGAGCGATAAAAATCATTAAAAATGTTGAAGAACCCTTAAAAAAACATGATACAATCGGTTAGAATTCTCAAAACACCGATATGTCTTGTACAACTAGGTTTTTCAGCGTGGGGTAATAAGTTATACCCCATTTGGCCGCTAAGGGTTAATTTTTTTTTCATGCCCTCAGTTGTTATAACTTTTGATACCCAGTATCAAAAGTTAAACAAAAATAAAGTTTTGATGATCATTCAGGTGCATTAAAATTTTTATCTATTTTTTTTATTATTGTCGTTGCATTTTAACGATACTAACTTCAATATCATTTAAAAAAAACGTGCCTGGATAAATTGTATTCATCTCGCACATTCGCATATATTCCTATATTTTACGCATCCAGTTTGACCCAGTCACCGCGATGATAAAATACTCACGTAATTTGTGATGAAAATATTGAAATAAATAAAGGAAAAGGCGAATGAAAGTCGTTACGGCTGCGTTCGCCCGTGACGCCAGGTGTAACGGATGGAAAGCGCTCTCGGTGCCAAGGTAAGAAAGACTCGTCTCTCACGCACACAGGACAGCTATTGATTTTCCGATGCAGTCAACGCGGCGCCGGTTTCACATCCACGCGAGGAGGAGGCGGCGGCAGCAGCGTCGCGCCGCGCGTACACCTCGCCGACTGCCACCTACACCGTCGTCGCCGCCGCCGCCGCCGCCCGTTTGTACACACGGCCTGCGACGGGTTGAGCGAGTCCACGAGCAGAAGCGACCAGATGTACAGCGATAGCGTGGCGGGACCCAGCGGGAATCATTGGAGCGACGTCGCCAGTGTAACGAGGACGAAGAGCCTCGTTGGCCCTTTGTTTGCAAATTTCTTCCCTTGCGTTTTTGCGAAAAAAAAAAAAAAATGTTCGTTTTCGTATAGTTTGAAAACCCTGACGGCAATTATTTTCGCTAATTTCGAAAAGCATCGTTGTTTGCCTGAAAAAAAAGAATTCGAGGAAAAAAACGCGATTTTTTTTTTTTTTTTTTTTTTTTTTCGAAATTTGTTCACCTCATTAAAATCGATTTTTTTTTTAAACAATGGAACCTGGATTTTCTTCTTTCGTTCGGAAAAAAATCCAGGACCCAATAACGGAGTATCTCGATTTTTCAATTTTTCACATCACTTTGAAGTGGAACCCTCAAAAATCGCAAATTTTTCCCTTGGGTTTTCGCGAATTTTTTTTTTTTTTGTTTTTTTTTTTGTATTTCCTAAAGTTGTTTACCCGAAAAATAAAAAATATGAGAAAAAAAAACGGGAAAAATGATTTTGACTTTTTTCGAAGTTTCGTCACGTCACAAAAATCGAGATTTTTTTATTTTTTTATTATTAATGTAGTCTAGATTTTCTGTTTACGTTCGAAAGAAAACTCAATAACGAAGAGAATGCCGCAAGACAGAACGCGGTATCTCGGTTTTTCAATTTTTCACCGATTTTTAAAGTCGAACCCTCAAAAATCGCAATTTTTTCCAAGATCCTACAAAAAAAGATCCTAAAAATGTCCCTTTGTTTGCTCGACAAATAAAAACTTCAGCGAAAAAAAAAAAACGCGAAAAATAATTTATTTTGTCTGTAGCGTAGAACCCGAGAATTCTAATAAAGAACGAAATTGAAAGGCGTGTTCTTCGAAGCAGCCTGATATCCATCTTCAATTACGTCGTTTCGATGGTATTTTCGTTGCCGCGATAGTTTCCTTTGGGCGAGGGACGGAAAGGGCTCGCCGCCCGGAGAATCGATCGAGGGGCCCGACGACCGCGCGCGAGGGATATTACACGGCGAAATCAGTGAGGTCGTCAAACCCCGTATAGCCTGCGGCGTACTTTCTCCGTCGCCCACGCGTTTCGTTGACGAGCGCGACGAGCAGGAGGAGAGCGAGGCGACTGCGACGGGGAAAGTAACGGAAGAAGAGTCCAACGCGGAGGCGACCGGAGTCGTCGCCGTTGACGTCGACGGCGGCGGCGGCGGCGGCGGCGGCGGCTGCCGAGTGTCGAAGAGTTTGGGGTCGACCGCGACGGGTCGTCGCGCGGGTCGCGATCCCTCGTTTCGTTCGACTTGACCTTCTTCCACACTGTTAAAAATCTACGGTGTCAAACGCTGCTGGTGTGGACTTTTTCCTGGTGTTACTTATTACAGTGTTAATATTAACACTGTTTACGGTGTTAAATTAACACCAGCCGTTTCGTTAAATCTTTCCTGTGTTACCGACGAAACATTATATTACTTTTCGCTTTAAAGGCATGAATGCAAGTATAATGTGTGATTTTTTATTATCTCGTGAATAAATTAGTCGCTTTTTTCAGTTTTTATCGAAAAATTGATGAAAAAAAATTGACTTTTTCATTACAGATTTCTCTACCGGGTAATTGATCTGTAATTTATTTTTTCGAATATCAAAGTTCTGACTAATTCATTAACGAGATTCACATTACTGGCGTCTGTATTTCAATTTTCGCTTCGATCTGTTGATAATTCGCGAAAAACGGGACTTCTGACTTTTTGAGGTGAAAGTCGGTATTTCAGACTCAGTTAACACCGCTCATTATCACCGCGATTGGTGTGGACCTATATAGACACCGACTCGGTGTTGTTTTTAACACCGGATTTTTAACAGTGCACTGAACTTCGCCGGGACTCTTTGTTCGTAAAATTAGCGTCGCTTGTTTTTCCTCTCGGTCCTCGCGGCTCTCCGGTTTTTCGTTCTCTCGGCGAGAGGAGAACAGATAAAAGGATGCAAAGTAAAACTTTTCACATTGCTTCCTCATTAATTTTTATTTTTGGCACAGTCGCCTCCATGAGGAAGTTCCTTTATCATTTTTGGCTTCCTCACAGAGGAAGCATTGCAAAAAAGGATGCAAACTAGAACTTTGCACATTGCTTCCTCATTAATTTTCATTTCTTGCAATGCTTCCTCCATGAGGAAGTTCCTTTATTATTTTTGGCTTCCTCACAGAGGAAGCATTTCAAAAAATGAAAATTAATGAGAAAGCAATGTGCAAAGTTTTACTTTCCATCCTTTTTTCTATTGAGTACAAACTTTTGTCTCACATTATTAACTTTTGCTGAAGTTAGAGCGGAAATCTAAATATTTAAAAAATGTTTAAATGACGTAAAATCGGAACCACTTGACCGATCATCGTCAAATTTGGTACGTGGCAGAGCTGTATGTTCCTTTTTGTCTATAAAACATTTCAGTTAAATTGGTGAAATTCGACGTGATTTAGAGAAAAAATGATTTTCTTCAAAAAATGCAAATATCTACAAAATCCGAACGGCTTTACCGATTTCGTCGAAATGCAATACCAAACAACGTTGAGTCTAATTTTTACGAAAATTAAAGCGACCGCGCCCTTTTTTCAAAAAATTAAAATTGACGTGAAATGAAAATGGCTGATTGTTTTTTCCAAAAATCTCGACATTCAAAGCGGGGCAACTACTCCACTTGCGTGTTAAATTTGAGTCCAATCGCTCGAACGGTTACTGAGTAATAGTCCATCGAACTTTCGAAACCACACATACATACGGACATTTTTTCTAAACCACTTTTCTCGACGTTTTAGACAATTTTAAGCATACTGACATGAAAATCTCGAAAAAAAAATTTTTCATGAAAACAAAGCTTCCTCTATGGGGAAGCAAAAAATGAAGCAGGCTGGACCGAAGTGAGTTTCTGCCGGTAAACTGCACTCGTCGTCGCTTCGATGTGTCGGTTGGTGCTGCGTGACGAGACCCGAGTGGACTACGTCACGTCCGCATTTGCGTTAATTTACCGCGCGCGGCATTGCCGTGTGTATGCCGAGCGGGTTCGTCGTTTACTTTCGAGAGAAATTCGACCCGGGCCGAATTACCGTTGCCCTTCGGGCTCTTTCGGCCGCTTTCGTCGAGCCGTCAATATTTACCGCTCAATTCTTTTTCAGTTCTTTTTTTATTGTATTCTGTTCTGTTCTGTTCTGTTTTTCTTGTTTTTATTGTACACTGTCAGAAATCCAGGGTGTTGAACTTAATTGATGTAGACTTTGGATCAGTGTTGACTCACTTAGTGTTAAGGAGGTTGGATACTCAACTAAAAATGATGAGCATAAGCTTACATTTTTGGAGGATATTCGTCGAGAAAAATTACATCTCCTTGACAATTTTCACTTCAATCACCTGAATGGTTATCGAGAAATTAATTAATGAAGTTCTGCTCTTATACACGGGTAACATAGGGAAATCAGGCAAAAGTTAGGCTACAACCCTCGAAAGCATAGCAAAAATATTAAGGAATCGAATAAAAATAGATGCAAATAATTCTTGACATCTTTAGGAAAAACTGAACGAAGTTTCAAATCGTCTACATATTTATTGAGCAATTGTAGAAAGAAAACACCTTGATCTAATTCCTGATTATAAATGTTATGGGTAAAACGCGATTGCCAAATTTCAACATTGGTTATCACGTATTTGGCTTTCAATTAATCGAAAAATAATTGAAAACACTTAAAAATAGCTAATTTAACATAGGACGCTATTTGTTTGCTTAAACTCGACGTATTTACGAGTATTTGATTACTTGATTATTGAACTATTTGAGAGGTTGGCAGCTGCGTTACTAGCTCCCGTGAATACATAAATTGAAGCATAGGCATTCACCTACACCCCCTGCTCCGCAAAGACGGTATTCATCCTCCTTAAATGAATAAAATTCAACGATGTCGTCGAATTGTATTCAACTGTATTCAAGTCAAATATGTTTGAAATTTTGAAGTTATGATGCAAATTGACACCAGCTATTGAAAACTAGTCTTTGACACGGTGTGGACTCTGTCAACACTTCGAAGGGTGAATTTTTAACACCGGATTTTTAACAGTGTATAATCGTGACGATGATAATTCTCATCGAGCCGGTAAAATTGTGTCATTCGAGTTTTTGCCTCATCGATACCGAGAGTGCGAGAGATAACGACCGTGCGGCTATACGTGCGTAATCTCGCATCGGAAGTGGAGTCGGTGTGCACGACGACGACGGTGACGACGACGACGACGACGGCGCGAGCCGGAGACAGGGCGGAAACTCCCTGATTGAAGCTGCTGCTGCGATGGCTGCGATGGCGATGGAAGGTTCGCTGGAAGCTCGTCGAGCGGCGAATGTGGGACACAGCAGCGAAAAGGGTGCGTGGCCATGCGTGCGACGACGATCGTCGCGGTGATAACAATGATAATGATAATAACGGGAATAACGTTGCCGCCGGTAACGTTCCTCGCGGAAGGCGCGTCCGCGGCTACTCGAGCGTGGCGTAAAAATCAGTCGACGGAGAGGCGCCCTCGACGCGAGCGAAACAAAAGCGGAAGACTTTGGGGGAGGGAAAAATGCTAAAAAATAAAAATAAAAAGAGGGGAAAAACATATGATGAAGTTTGCATCGTTGGAGTGCTGCGATTTTTTTTTTTTTCATTATTCTAACAATTCTAAAATTATTCTAGCGATTTTAAAAAGTTATTATAAAGATCAATCGTTATAATAATTTTTTATACCCATTACGATCCTATGAATTCATTAGAATCATTTTTTTTTAATGCGGAAGAATTTGGGGGAGGGAAAAATGTTAAAAAAATAAAAATAAAAATGAAAAGAGGGGAAAAACATATGACTAAGTTTACATCGATGGAATGCAACGATTTCTTTCTATTATTCTAACGATTCTAGAATTATTCTAGCGATTCTAAAAAGTTATTATAAAGATCAATCGCTATAATAATTTTTTATACCCAATACGATCCTTTAAGTTCATTGGAATATTTATTTTTTTTTTTTTTTCGTTGCTTTCCAACGATGCAAACTTTAACATAAAATAGAGAGCTTTTTCCGAAGCCTCTCGCGACTTGAGGCGACGGACGATCCGTGGGTACCCGGAAAGACGGCGGGAGGAGGGTGAAGGACGGCGCACATGTCGCGCGCCTGTGTGCGTACTATCAACACCGCCTAAACTTCAAGTGGCAACGTTCTAAGAATATATATTCACCGCTCGGGACTTGCCTCTTCCACGATGGAAAACGGGATATTCTCGGAGCGGTGCTGCGCGATGCTCGCGCACTCCTCGCGTTGTCCGCGTACTGCAATCCGGAGAGAAGCAAATACCCGTGTAGAAATTTCCTCTCGGATCCAGCTGGATCCATGATATTTACATCGTTGGAAAGCAACGAAAATAAAAAAAGTAAAAAATCATAATACCAATGAACCCAAAGTATCGTATTAAGTATAAAAAGTTAGTAGAATGATTGCTCGTTATAATAATTTTTTCGAAACGCTAGAATAACTTTAGAATCGTTAGAATATAGGGAAGAGTGGGCTGCTACGAGACCCCCGGGGCATGATGGGCCCCCAAATCCAGAGGTAGCGATGGGTTATGTCGGGCTACCCAAATTTTTGGTGAGAAATTAAGTTTTAAATGAAAACGAGCTCAGATAGTGAAAGGAACGAAGTGGAACCTTAAACACGATCCTACCGACTGAGGAAAAACCGTCCCCTTGCGAACTTGGGACGGGGCGAGACGGATCCCCACAACATCTTAAAATAAAAAAAGTATAGAGACAAAAAAAGGTTTAAAATGTTTCAGAACTCTTTGAATTTAGTTCAGAGTGAAGTAAGAAATACCTAATGAATGTAAAGGATCTGGGGTTAGGCAGTTACAGAGAAAAAAAAATGAAATTTTCGGGTAGCCCGTCTTGCCCACAAATTTTTTTTTTCCGCGGACGCACTCTAAAACCTGTTGGAACATTATTTTTAGGTTACCAATAGTTGATTTACGCTATTTTTAGTTCTCTCCATCGCCGTTTTTACCTTAAGGGGCCCGTCCCGCCCCACTCTCCCCTATATATATTTATTTTTCGTTGCATTCCAACGATGCAAACATCAACATAATTTTTCTGCACGGGCAGAGGACGTATAAAATACACTCGCTTAGCGGCAACAAATAAAATTGTAAAGCAAGGATACACATCTATATATTTCTTTGGACATGCTCTCTGAAAAGGTTCGTCCGACTCTCTTCTCGCAGATCCGGTAACGAGATATCGATATCAAATGCCGCACGGAGCATTTACCGCTGCTGCCGCGAAGCAGGATACTTCGTTAGAATATAACAGCGCAGACGTTTCGAGCCGATTCAATGCTAAATCAAAGATTACATTGTGCGACGAACGACGGGACGCGAGTTATCGGCGGTGGCGGCGGCGGCGGCGGCGGCGGGGAAGGAGACTTCTCGCAGTTTATTCGTATATATCTCGAGGCGGTATCTCCGTATCGCGTCCACGCGTATATATAATATACATCTATATACGTGTAAACTCTATGTACGCCGGGATCGCGGCAGACCCGCCCGAACGTCTCGCTTCGTGCAACATCGACGATTATGGAAAGTCTGTGTGGTTTCGAATGGAAGCGAGTAGTTTCGAGTTAGCCATGGAATTTCGAGCGAGTGGTTTCGAGTTGGCCATGGATTAAAAGCTTTTTAAATTTTAAACATTTTGCAAATTCTAAAAATTTTGGGGGGGTGGTTCAGAGTTGGCCATGGAATTTCGAGCGAGTGGTTTCGAGATGGCCATGGTCTTTTGACGTGTCCTACACAGCGGCGGCGGCGAGATCTTTTTATAATATAGAGAGATACATCTATATATGTGTAAACTCTATGTACGCCGGGATCGCGGCAGACCCGCCCGAGCGTCTCGCTTCGTGCAACATCGACGATAATGGAAAGTCTGTGCGCGAGCATCGCGACCAGTCAAAGGCCGTCACTGTTGCCGCTTGGCTCTCGGGCTCGACCGAAAATACCCGACTGAACGCGGCGACACGTCGACTCGCCTCTTCGGTTCGACGATGCAGCAGTCGTTAGCGTTAATCGCGCCGATAATGCAATTAAAATTAGAGAGACGAGCCCTCCGAGTCTAAGTTCTTCCTTCTTCGGGACACACGGAACGCACTGTCCTCCGGGGTATCGGGAGATAACGGCCGAGGAAATAGTGTGCGGCCACCGCCCGATGCGGGTCAGATATACCGCTGACTCTGTGCCGTCAGCCTTGAGTCAGCAATACTCGTTATTACTCGTATACATGTTTTCTTTTAAGGCGCTAGTACAGTTTCTAGGGAGTAAAATAATGTTTAAAGACTAAAAAAAAGACCCAAGTATACAAATATTTGTTAATTTTGAGGTACAGTATACGCTGAAAAATAAAATGATCTCAACCTCGCTGGGAGGTTGGCAAATTCGTTACTGACGCAACGAAATCAAAATTGAGTTAAATGTAGCTTCGTTGAATCAATAAAAGCCATTTTTTGCGTCAGCTACTTCAGGATTTTGCGCTTAAAGTGAAATTAAGTTCAGTGAGCCATAAACATTGATAAGCGAACTTCGGTTCACTTGAACTATATAAACTAGAAGGGTTTATATAGTTATTACATAGTAACCCTCCAAAACAAGTTTAGGAGGGTTGACTCAACCCTCCTAAACTGCCTACTCAGCCGCGATAGAATTCTGAAAATGCAATGTATGTTGCGTTGTTAAAATGACGGATAGAAATGCAAAATTGATTTAATTCGAATGAAAATCAGCACTTAGAAGGGTTTCATTCAAGATTGCTGATTACGAATTTGCACTCGAAACACTAAAATGTAATTTTTCCATTATTATCTACCATATTGGATCCGTAATTTTTTATTTGTGGTCATTAGTAGTTAAATAAATGTAACGGTTTACCTTCAACTCCCGACCCAGGCAGCACAAAACTTTAAGTTATCCAAATGATGACAATCCAATGTCCGTCCGAATGATAAAATAAACGGTATCCGACGTCCAAAAGTTAACTTTCGGACACATGATAACTTTAAGACATCTTTTATCCCGACATTGGATACTCGATTGTCATCATTTGGATAACTTAAAGTTTTGTGCTGCCTGGGGATATACCTTATGAGAAATTTGAACATCATTGAGTCACATCCCAGTAAACACAAAAAGTGGTTTCGTTGCAGTTATATTGCAATTTCCTACTCAACAATGTAACCGTTACGTAACGCTGATGTTACATGACAATTACATTGCTGAGTAGGAAATTGTAATATAACTGCAACGAAACCGATTTTTGTGTTTACTGGGAAGTTAGTAATAGCGAAGTCGGTAACGTGTTCGGTAGGTAGGCATAGGCATTTAGAAATAATTCGTAAGTAAGCAGTTTATTACTATATTCTCAAAATAAGAAAACATGATTCACTTGTTTTTTTTTTAGTTTTGAAAAATCACCTTCATTTTACACCCGAGAAACTGTACTAGCCTCTGAAATAAAATAAATAAAAAAAAAATGCGTTACGCGATTAACAGCCATTGTTTCTATAATCTAGTTTCAAAGGTGTCAGGTTCGGATATGCCGCGCGACAATGCGCCGCGTACTCGATATCCGTTGAAAAGAGGCTGAGCGGATGAGCGTCGAGCTCGAAGCGCGTCAACGTCAACGCGGAGACCGGCAGTGGCGGCGACTCGCGCGCGCATGCGCGCTCGTTTAAACGTGCGACCCACATTTAAAAGGCGTAACGCGAGAACCGAATCGCGCGAGTAATCCCGATCGTCACTCGAAACCGTCTGCTGTTACGTGAATTTGCAGACAATGCAAAAGTGGGGGGTCATTGGGCGAAGTTACGAACGATAACAAACGGTCGGATTGGCTCGTTTACTCCGTGGCTTGTGACATAAATATTTATATCGTGGACGAGTATGGCGACGTCGGCGCAACGAGAAAAAAAAGCAACAACGAGGTTCGAGCAGTTTGGTCGGCCATTTTGGAAGTTTGAATTTCGAACGAGGAAGTAAGTTCGATTCGCCGAACTTAACTGCCTCGACGTATCGAAGGTGGTGTTTTGGTAATCTTTGGATCGTCACAAGACGCTTATCGAAATGACCGTCATTTTTACTTCGACTAAATGGGCAAAAAAAATTACGTCACAAGACCGAAATGACGGTCATTTTTAGAATCAGTCAAAGGACCAAAAAATGACCGTCATTTGACGGTCTTGTGACGTCATTTTTTGCCCATTTTGTCGAAGTAAAAATGACGATAATTTCGACAAGCGTCTTGTGACGGTCCAAAAGTGACCAAAACACCGATCTAATTGCGAAATGACGGTCTTTTATTTTTTGGTCACAAATTTGGTCACAAATTTTTAACGTTGAATTCAAATATGTAAGTCAATATTGCAGCCAAACATTGACAATCGCGACATTTAACGTAGATCAGCTGATATATGACATTTATCGAGGATTTAGACCATTTTTTTAAATGATTTCCTGAATTCTTTATGCAGGTATCAACCATTCGGACTCAAACCAAAAACACGCGCAATTGGCGTCAATTTTAAATAATCGGTCACAAATAAATTGGTCATTTTTGTACGCGTCATTTAACGATCATTTGACGGTCATTTGACCGTCACAAAACGGACCTCGCATCTCTAGCCGAGCCTCGGTTCTATCGTCACAAAATCTACAAAAATTCGAATTTTGCTTTGAAATTTTGACGGCGTATTCTTAGATAGTTAAGCTAACGATATATGCAATAAAAAATCCGATATTTTAAAACTCCTAATGTGCTTTCCCCCCTTAAATAATCGTTCACAAATAAATCAGTCATTTGTATACGCGTCATTTGACGATCATTTGGCGCTGTCGTGACTTGTGTCAAATGACCGCCATAAAATGGACCTCGCGCATCTCTGCTCGTGTCTCTCCGCGAAAGGCAGAACGGAAGCAGCTCAGCGCGGAAACAATCGCGCCCGGGTGTCGCAACAGGCAGCCCGGAAGACGCCCCCGCGCGGAGTCCCGGTGCCCCCGTAATATATTCATCGGTTCGATTAATTCTCCTCGCGCGCGCCAGCCACAAACACACACGTCGGCGGCGGCGGCGGCGGCAGCGGCGGCTGTGCCGCGCAACTGACGTAACAGTAAACAGTCTACGCCTTGGGCGCAAAAAGAAAAATGGCCGATATCCCCATACGGCGAGCCGCCATCGCCGCCGCCGTTGCCGCCGCCGCTGCGGCCTTCGGCGTAAGCGCGTCGCGCGGCGCTTCGACTGTCAGACTGCACAACACCAGTCGTGGCCGTGAATTCGCTATTTCCAAACATCGAATAATCGCGCCCGGCGTTTTTCCACCGATGACGCACTGTCAATCGGCCTCTGCTGCCCGCGTTGGCCGCCGTCCAACGTACTATTCAATGTTTGGAGAACGTATATTAATAGCATTACGCACCGGCGCTGGGTGCTAACTCGTAAATACGCGCGGGGTGCGTCTCGCCCGAGACAGAGAGTAGAGTAGAGTAAAGTAGAGTATGTGTTTTATTGATCCTGTGATATTAAAACGCCTAAGGACCAAATCGTTACAGAAAAAGCAGTGTAGTTTTTGTAAAATCTGACAGAGTGACCAGGGAAAGTATAAAGAAAAAATTAACCAATGAGAGGCAATACAAAAATCATTATAGTAAGAGAATCTCGCTCGAGACAGAGAGTAAAGTAAAGTATGTGTTTTATTGATCCTGTGACATTAAAACCCCTAAGGACCAAATCGTTACAGAAAAAGCTGTGTAGTTTTTGTAAAATCTGACAGAGTGGGCACAGAGAGCATAAAGAAAAAGTTAACGAGAGTAGAGTAGAGTAGAGTAAAGTAGAGTATGTTTTATTGATCCTGTGACATTAAAACCCCTAAGGACCAAAGCGTTACAGAAACAGCAGTGTAGTTTTTGTAAAAGCTGACAGAGTGAGTAGGGAGATCATAAAGAAAAAGTTAACCAATGAGGGGCAATACAAAAATAATTATAGTAAAAGTCGAGTCAAATGACTTAAGGACCAAAGTCTAAGAAAAAAAGCAGTGTAGTTTTTTTTTTGTGAAATTTGACAGAGTGAGCAGGGAGATCATAAAGAAAAAGTTAACCAATGAAAGGCAATACAAAAATAATTATAATGTAGTGTTAAATGTGGAGAAATGAACCATTTAGTTATTATTACTAAATCTTAGTTGACCCAAGTAAGATTTGTTGACTGTCAACTAATGTAAACTGAGCGTCATTTGGGCCAACTAAACGTTATTTAGCTTAATCAAGATTTGGTAAAAACAACAAAATGGTTAATTTTGCCATATTTAACACTGCATTTGTTAACTGTTAAGAAAATCTTTTCTCAGTGAAGTTGGAAAGCAAAGAAGAAAAAAAATCTAATCTAGCGATTCTGCTTTTTAGAATCGCTAGAATAATTTTCGAATCGTTAGAATAATAAAAAACAATGTTTGATGCTTTCCAATGATGTAAACTTCAACATCCTTTAATCAGAGCAAATGGAATACTGTAGCAGATCTCACAAAAACAAGAAGAAAAAGAAAAAAAGGGAAAGAGACAAAGAGAAGCAAGCCGCTGTTGCAGCAGCCGAATAATTGGTGGATTTGGTAGTCGTCGTGGTAGTCATAAAGAGATTACAGTAGTATAATATTAAATATAGTAGTATAGTAATAAACTGACTGTTTCTTTGATCTTAGGATATAAAATCCTCTAAAAACCATAGTCGAAGAAAAAAGCGATACAGATGCGAACAAAAACCAAAGAAGCTACAAAAATAATCAAAACAAAAAGCAATCCAAAAAATAAAGTACCACGGGAAAAAAGGGCCAAAGGAAATGAACCCAGAAAAAGCCAAGAACGTTGCCAGATCCAGAGAGATAAATAGATCAGGATAGATTTTTCTCTCCTATCTATCCTGTCTCAGGATTAATTTTTTATTATCTATCCTGAGACAAAATGCCTTAAGGACCGAAGCAAATACAACAAGCGCAAAAAATAGAAAAAGCTATTCGCAGAACCGGAAGCAGGAACAGAGAGCAGGAGATAGATAAATAGATAGATAGATAGATTTGTTTATTGCACATTATGTTGAAGTTTGCATCGTTCGAAAGCAACAAAAATAAAAAAAAAAACGAATATTCTAACGAACCCAACGGATCGTAGTGGGTATAAAATGTTATTATAACAATTGATGTTTATAATAACGTTTTAGAATCACTAGAATAATTTTGGAATCGTTAGACTAATTTTTAATTTAAAGAAATGTTCGTTGCATTCCAACAATGCAGACTTCAACATCACTACTGCACTAGGACCAGAGGTCCTCTTAGGCAATTCCCCCAAGAGAGAAAGAGAGATTGAGAGAGAAAGAGCGAAAAAAACGAGAACGCCGAATACACACGATCGATTAGCAACGCTCATTGACAGGTATAAACACACTCGGGGCGGCATCCAAGTGTTACGCGCAAAGTCAAACATTCAAACTCTTCGTCGCACTGATAATAATATCCTATGACACATTTGCCCGATACCCATGCGTAAGTACAGCAACGGCAGCGGCAACAGCAACGCCAGCGGCAGAGGCTGCGTAATCATTGCGCTGATAAACCCCGTCGATAGATTTTTTATTGTTATGTTCCAGGGGCGTAGGGAACGGTAGGATGGGGGGGGGGGCACAATGGGCGCACGAGTTGTGCTAGAATTAGGTCACCGGCGGGGGGGGGGGACAGGTTGTCTTGACAGGTGAACGCGGACGTACAGCATCAGGGAACCGCGCGTTGAACGAGGTGGGGGAGGGGCATCTCCAACGGAAATGACTTGGTTCCATTGTCACGGGAACGGGACGCGTTTCGGTTCCGCAATTGTAACGAATTCGCGTCGCCGACCTCCGCCGACCTCCGCCGGAGAATCGTCGCCGGCGCTGCGGCGACGATTCTCCGGGAGGCGAAACGACGCCCAGTGGAAAAAAAGGTCGAGAAAAATAAGCGGCTTCGACATTCGCCGCTTCGGCGTCGTCGTCGATCCGCGTTTATCGTAAATACAACATCGCCTTTTCGTGGATTCGTCGGCGAGACGACGAAGGCGTCTCGACGGCGACGCCGAGTCGACAGTCGACGTGGGGAACGTCGCCGACGGTGCCGCGGGTGGAATATAGGAAAAAATGGCCGAGAAAAAAACGGCTGGGGAAATAATGGCCGGGAAAAAATGACCGGTGGAAATAATGGCCGGGAAAAAATGACCGGTGGAAATAATGGCCGGGAAAAAAATGTCCGAGAAAAAAATGGCTGGGAAACAAATGGCCCAGGAAAAAATGGCCCCGTGTAAATTGCATGTTTTGTGTGTGGGAGACATTTGTGTGGGGGATCATTTTTTCCCAGATCATTTTTTTCCCCGGCCATTATTTCCACCGGCGATTTTTTCCCAGGCTATTTTTTCCCCGGCCATTTGTCCCCGGGCCATTATTTCCTGATACCGCCGGTGGATGTTCCAGCGTAAATTACGGCGTCGAGGAGCAGCGGCGCCGCTGACGCACGCCATTTTTAGGCGCTGCTGCCTTCGACCGCGGCGGCTCTCCTATCGACGAGCTCGGCGGCCGCCGCCGCAACCGCCGCAAAGTATTATTCGGGGGCGTCGGTGTTTATCGAAGGAAGGAGCGTTGTTCGGACTTACCGTCGCTCAAGAACACTCCTTGCGTCACTGTTTCACCACGTAACTTCGCATATAAACTTCACGCAATCCCCCACGAAACGATACGAATTTTCCACCGTGAGATACACCCGACACACTCCTGGTCCTTCCACACACTCGACCGGCGCGCAACTGACCCGAGTCGCCGCGGCGCTCGACTACGCCGCGACGATGTAGTTCCCCCTCGGCGCGGTGTTCGTCGTGTGGCGGGCGAAGCGGCTGCTGCTGCCGCTGCTGCTGGCGCGCCGGAGAGACGAGCAGCTCGAAAATTCCCAGGTGCACGCAGCACGCGCGCGCCTTCGGCGCCGCCGACGAGATTTTCGAACGCGTCCCGCTGCGTCCCGTTTGATAATGAAAATTATTATAAACGTAGGGTAGACGTACCGTTTTTGGCCACCTTAGGGCCGAATGCGGCCATCACATTCAAAGGCATAATACAACATATTTAATAGCATAAAAAAACATCGAGCAGTTCAATCGGTGAATTTATATGAATTTATTCGAAATTTCAACATGCAGTAAAGGGAAAAAAATAATTTCAAGAATAAAATAATAGAAATGGCCACAATAACATCATCAGTTATCCATGAAATCGCATTTTTCTTTTTATCAGGACTTATTTGTTGAATATCGAGCCAGTTAAATAGTAATAAAAATATATGTAGGGTACCGGGTATATATGTAGAAGTACCGGTTTTGGCCACCTTTGGTCCAGTTGTGACCACCGTACTTTGAACTTCGAAAGGACAGAATTATTAGTGTTGTTAAAACAAAAGAAAATCCTATGGATAACTTTGTCAACTTATATGGATACTTTCCAGGTTTCAACATAAAAATACAGGAAAACAATAATTTGAAATAAATTATAGTGAAAATGGCCACAACTGGTACAGTGGCCATAATCAGTGCATCTACTGTACACTTAGCTTGATAATTCCATGGAATTATCATATATCCATGGATGACCTTGCGATTGATAATTCCATGGAATTATCAAGCTAGCTAAATAGCTATTAATAAAAATATATGTATGTACTTTGAAACAAAAAATTCCATTAAACAAAAAAAAATGTTTTCCACTTCGGCGCCGCCTCGAAAATTCTTGAACACATTCCGCGTTCCGCGTCCCGCTTAATAATGAAATTGATTTAATCATCAGTTATCCATGAAACCACATTTTTTATCAGGTCTTATTGGTTGAGTATCGAGCCAGCTAAATATTAATAAAAATATATGTACTCTGAAATAAAAGATTCCATTTAAACATATTTTTCCCTCGGCGTTCGACGCTTCGGAAATTCTCGAACATGTCCCACGTCCCGTTTGATAATTATTCGGGAAAATTATTTATAATCAATTATGTATAACACCACATCTTTATCAGAACTTATTAGTGGAATATCAAGCTAACTAAATAGCTATTAATACAAATATATGTATGTAATAATAGTAATAATAATACATGTACTCTAAAATAAAAGATTCAATTTTTTAAATTTTTCCTCTTTTTTCATATTTTTCGGGGGGATCACTGAAAGCCGCCGCTAATTAGGGGGATGACATTGCGATTGCATTTCCCTCTAACGATAACGACCTTACCGCGATTCACGACCTTAGGCAACTTTTATCATCGCTGCAGACCGGACGCATCGCGCGCGAAGCCGCAGACTCGTCGCCTGACGTTAGAGCGAAAAAGTTGGCGAGACTTTGACGTTCGGAAGCTTCCCGATAAGACGATGACTAATTCGCGTCGATTCGTCGTGATTTATGTTTATTTGCATTGTCTGCGGCGACACGAGACTCGTCTGAGATCTCGGAGCGTACGCGGACGATTTTAAGGAGGTTGTCAGGTTGGAACGTTAAACACTAATCAAATGACTGTTGTTTTTTTTTAATCGTTTACACAAGTTTTATGGATCAATTGGCAATAGTTTAAGGTGATTTGAATAAAAATATATGTTCTTGACCAGGGAACAAATGTAATTGCAACGGATTTGCATAAATATTAACCGATTTACGAAAACTCTTGAAAAGATAATTTTCATTCGGTTTTTTCAAAAAATAAACCGCGTTTTTGTTCGATTTTGATTTATCGCGGCTTATTCTCTTCCTTGAAAAATGCTTTACGTATTCACCGTCTAGATATTTCATAGTATTCGCCGTTTAAACATTACAGTCTTTTGTTTGCCCATCGAGGAAATTTCTTCGTAAACAACCATCTGTAATTTTTCAACGGTAAATAGTGTCGAATATCTGGACAGTGAATACGTAAAGCATCTCTAAAGGAAGAGAATGAGCCGCGATAAATCAAAATCGAACAAAAAAAGCGGTTTATTCTTTGAAAAAACTGAATGAAAATTACCTTTTCAAAAGTTGGCGTAAATCGGTTGATATTTATGCAAATCCGTTGTAATTAAATTTGTTCCCTGGTCAAGAAAATACCTGGCAATAGGAATCACCATTAAAAATAATCGGCAGGTGCTTAAAACTGTGTATAAATTATTTAAAAAGTCAGCACACTTTTGACTAGTGTGGAGCGCTCCAACCTCCTTAAGCGCGGGGCTCGCGATATCGTTCGATCCGTTCCTGCGTTCTCGAGAGCGTACTATATAGCTAACCCCACGGGCGTAGTAACACTAGTTCGGCTATGACATCATCAGCCCCGTTTACACGTTTTCCGGACCGGGCACGCCCCATCCTTCGACACAGTTTGTCATTCGTTACGTTTTATTGGCGGCGAGGATGCACGCGGCGAACCCTTGGCGCCGTTTGAAATTTCAAATCCGGAAAAACAATCCAGCATAATCATTTTTTTTTTAATCCTCATATATACACAGTACGAATTTACAAAGTTTAATCACTACCTAATGGAAATTAAAAGGATGCGATATGATATGCAAATGGTTATTTGATTATTTCATAATTTTTTGTTTACCCAATTTGTTTATTAAGGGGGGGGTAGGGTATTAAAAATTTTTTTTTGGCATTTTTATTTTATATTTTTTACTGAATGCATAATACCTCAAGAATATTGTGTCAAATTTTCAAGTCAATCGGAGCAAAATTGACGACGTTATGAATATTTTTATACTCGCGGATTGCTGTACCTACGCGGCCCGAGCCCGCGACTTTAAAGCGTTCTCCTGAAAATCATCATTTTGAAAGTCGGTGCACACGATTACTCAAAAACTAATTGGCCGATCGTTCTGAAATTTGGCACAGTGCTTCTCCATATAATTCGTCAGGTAACGCCGAAGGCGTTTTTCGATTTTTATTAAAATTATCAATTTTACAATAACAAATAGGCTGATTTTTCCAGCAAAAATCGCGTTTTTGACTTCAAAGTGATGCCAAAAATTCAAAAATGGTAAAAAAAAAAACTCTTCGGCGTTACCTCGAGAAACATCTCCTCTAATGAATGCCGTTTGAATTTTTGGATTCGGGCAATCCTACTTCGAGAAATCGTGTGCACCGCAAATCAACTTTTTTTCGAGACGCCTCCGGAGATTCTCTGCCAATCACTTGATTATTTATTTTTTTCCATAAAAATTTTACAGAATATTCTTGAAATGTGCCACTATTATGTGGAAAAAGATTTAATTGATTATCACTATTTATATCGCCACAAAAAATTCTCAAATTTATGCCTTTTTTTCGCTGAAAATACCCTACCCCCCCCCCCCCCCCCCCCCTAATTAACCTCCTTTTTCAGTCGGGAGCAATGCAATGCCTTCGCGCTGTTTGAAATTCCAAATCCGGGAAAACGACCGAGCATAATCGTTTTTTTTATTCTTAATTTCATATTATTCAATAATCTTCGTATATACACCATACGAATTAACAAAGTTTAGTCACTACCTAATGCAAATTAAAAGGATGCGGCGAAGCCTTCGCGCTGTTTGAATTTCAAATGGGGGAAAACGACCTATAAAAAAATAGAATAAAATCTTCGTATATACTCCATACGAATTTACAAAGTTTAGTCACTAATGGAAACTAAAAGGACGCCGCGGAGCCTTCGCGCCGTTTGGAATTTCAAATCCGGGAAAACGATCGAGCATAATCATTTTTTCACATTCTTAATGTCATATTATTTAATAATCTTCGTATATACACAGAACGATCTTACAAAGTTTAATCACTAATGTAAATTAAAAAAGCCTGCCTCGTGTCTCGAGACTCGAGCGAGTCGCTGTAGTTCTCCCTCCGATATAATTGTTTTTACATTACGCGGCATAGGCGCGTTAGGGGTAATATTAAGGTAGTCCTCCGACCTTGTCTGATGCCGCATAAGTTCGAGGGAGAATTGGACTTAATTTCAGGACAGTTCTCGATAAGATAAAAATCTGAAAAAATGAAACATATGGAAGATGTAGAAAAAATTGTTTTGGCACTACAATAATTAAAAAATGTTAATAATAAATTACTTAAATAAATAACAGTGCAACAAATTACCCCGTAACCTAATTTTTTTTGTTATGAAAAACATTTGTTTATTTTTCTGAATACGTATGATTTTTTTCGGAATTTTGTCTGATGTTTGACAATGACGTTTTTTTTAAGTATAAAATTGAAAACCAGACAAAATTCTGAAAAAATTCATACGTATTCAGAAAAATAAACAAATGTTTTTCATAACAAAAAAATTAGGATACCGGGCAATTTGTTGCACTATTATTTATTTAAGTGATTTATTATTAACATTTTTCAATTATTATTGTGCCTAAATAATCGTTTCAGCATTTTCCATATGCTTGATTTGTTTTCAGATTTTTATCTCATCGAGAACTGTCCGGAAATTTGGTGTAATTCTCCCTCGAACTTATGCGGCATCAGAAAAGGCGGGAGAACTACCTTAATAGCTTGTAGGAATAAAGTGTTTTGGTACAATTGCACGTCGAGCGGTTGCCAATGATCCCGTTATTGTCGATGATCCTGGCACGAGTAATGCACGATGTCGCCGTTCGGGTATCGTGCGAATGCGCTGAAACAGGTCCCAAATTGACGTATGATTAATCGTTCTGCGACGCGCAGTATCGACGACGCGCACAGCTCCGTCGCACTTTAGGGTGGGGGTCAAAATAGCGAATGACCAAAACAGCGAATGGCTAAAAAAGCGAATTTGAAAATAATGAACTTCTGAAACTAGAATAGCCATCGTTACGAAACTTGCTGTTTAGCCATTCGCTGTTTTGGTCATCCACTATTTTAACTGCATTTTAATAAAATGGGGGGTCAAAATAGTGAATGATTAAAATAACGAATGACTTAAGGAGAATAGATACCGTCTTTGCCGGGAAGGGAGCGAGAGGGGAACGCCTATGCGTATTCACGGGAGCTAGTAACGCGGCTGCCAACCTCAAATGGTTAAATAATCAAGAAATCAAATACTCGTAAATAAGTCGAGTTTAAGCAAAAAAATAGCGGCGTATGTTAAATTAGCTATTCTTAAGTGTTTTCAGTTATTTTTCGATTAATTGAAAGCCAAATACGTGATAAACAATGTTGAAATTTGGCAATCGCGCTTTACCCATAATATCTATAATCAGGAATCAGATAAAGATGTTTTCTTTCTAGAATTGCTCAATAAATATGTAGACGGTCGACTTGAAACTTCGTTCAGTTCTTCCTAAAGATGTCAAGAATTATTTGCATCTATTTTTATTCGATTCTTAATATTTTTGCTATGCTTTCGAGGGTTGTAGCCTAACTTTAGCCTGATTTTCCTATGTTACCCGTGTATAAGAGCAGAACTTCAGTAATTAATTTCTCGATAACCATTCAGGTGATTGAAATTAAATTTGTCATGAAGATGTAATTTTAGTCGACGAATATCCTCCAAAAATGTAAGCTTATGCTTATAATTTTTAGTTGAGTATCCAACCTCCTTAAATGGTGAATTCCGTAATGATGACTTTTCTAGATTCAGACGTTCATTATTTTTAATTTCGCCATTTTAGCCATTCAATATTTTGGTCATTCGCTATTTTGACGCCCACCCGCACTTTACCTCTGATTGCCAAAACGCTTCTTGCACACCGGGCACACGTTGAATTCGGTTATGAGAACGCTCTGCGACTCGTAGTGCATCCGCTGTTCCTGGACCTGCAGATGCTCCGCGTGCAACAGGCCCTTCAGCACTTGCGTTCGTCTTCGCTCGTTCAACTGTTTCTGCAGACTCGCCTCGAGAAAGTGCCTTATCCGACCTATCGGCACGTTGTCCGGCAGCACCTCCAACACTTTTATCGGATTTATCTTGAGCGCGTACTCCTCGAGAATCTCCAGCGCCGTTTCCAAATCCGGCGACGCGGTTTTTTGCATCTCCGGCGGGATACAACCTGAAGAACGATCGTGTTTATTTTACTGTGTTTACACAGTGTACGCTGTGTTTTTTTTTCAAAGCATCTTCAAAATCCTACCCATATTATAGAGTGAATGCACCAGTAATTGGACAGTCATCAGTGAATGAACAACAGCTTTTTAAGGGGTTAGGTGGGTTAAAAATTCTTTAAATCTTTTTTTTTTGTCTTATTAAAGAATAAAATATCTCTAGAATATTCTCCAAAAATTTCAAATCGTTCCGAGTAAAATTCTAAGAGATAGAAATAAAAAATAGAAACTCTTCAAAACTTTAATCGCGTTGTTCTCGAAACTCCATTTTTCAAGTTGGTGGACACGATTTCCCGAAAAGTTATCGACCGACCTTGTTCAAATTTTGCACACTTTTTCAAAATAACATTATCTAGTGCTTGAACGAAGGATTTTTTTTTTTTTATTGTTACAACTTATTTTACGAGGCGAATACATGGTGAAAATTTGACGAAAAAATGGGATCTTTTGTTCACAACTCCGCCAAGAATTCAAATTTTAATTTTTTTATGTTCTTCGTTTAAGCACGAGATCTATTCATGTACTAACGGAAAATTGTTGGTTTTCTAATTTTCGATTAACCAGTCATGAGTTATCGTGTCGAAGCCGAGAGCACTTTTTTTGGGAGATCAAGGGAAATGAGCTCCCAATGGCTGAATTTTCGAAATTTTCAAACAAAAATTTCACAAAGTACTCGTGAAATATGTATATTCAATATGATAAATTGTTTAAATAAAATATTTCATCAGATATATTTAAAAAAGAAATAGTAAAAATACCCTTTTTTGAGCCTCTGAAACCCACCTAACCCCTTAAGAGTTTAGATTAGAACATTAGATTCTAATTTGTTTATTTTTTAGCTATCTACTGCGATTCGAAAGTATTGCTTTTTATAAAAAAAAAGTATGATAAACAAATTGTTCTGCTTAACAATTCTGTTCATTCACTGGTGCCTTTACCCTATATTTTCGAAATAAAAATACAAGGTCCGCGCTTACCTTGCATCATGACAATTTCGGGTTTCAGCAACTGCCGAATAAGGGTAACGTAGACTTGGTCGGACCCGTCCTGACACGGTGTGCCGTCGTTGTTTTTCTCCCATCTCGCGTAAACGTTGTTGCAGTATTGAATCGCTCTGGGTACGTCGTTCAGCAGATTAACGTAGATGGAAATGGGCTGCTGATGACGACCAAGGCGTCCGAGAATAATGGCGCGTTCCTCGTACAGACAATCCAACGGAAATTGCACGAGCACCGTCTCCGGCGTGTAGTGCAATGATTTTTCGAGAAACTCCTGGAGCTTTTGCTTTATGTGCTCGCCATTCTGTACCTCGGCAGGAGTCGCGTTCGGCCTCATCGCCGCCAGACACTTTTCCTTGTACTGATGAACGAGAACATTGTGGAACAACGGATTTTCGTCCTCCCACACGTGGACCACGTACTCCAGGTACGTTATCACCAGGTCCTTGTGACAACGCAACAAATAGTCCAGAACTTTCGGTCTCGGTAACTGCGCATCTTCCTAAAAAAAAAAAAAATCCCATTTAGTACCTAACGATTGTAGAAGAATTTTATACACTGTAAAAGTCACGTACGTCACGTAGCGTCACGTCACGTTTCACAAAACGTGACTTTTGAGTCACTATTAAGGGGTCTCCCTACTTTGGATGCATGGAAAAAACGCTATTCTTATTATTATTTTTTTTTATGTTATGTTGAGCGATATAAAAGGTGTTGGGCGTAATAAAGGCATTCGTAAATTACAAATAAAAAAAAACTGACTTTAGTCACTTTTTTAGTGTGAAAATGCCAGGTTAACAGGAGTCCGCAAAAACTAGATAGGTGTGCGCTGTTAAAAAAATCTCAGCAGCCGATCCGAATCAAAAGAATTAAATGGTTTTAGGTTTTGTATATCAGTGGCTATATCCCCTACCAGAATTATTAATTTATATGTGAAAATAACAAAATGGCGGACAAAAGAAAACGAAAATGAAAAAACGTGTTTTTTTGCATGTTTTTTGTCAAAAAAAAAAAGTAAAAATTATAATTTTGCAATAATTCTGGTAGAGGATATAGCGATAAGTGTACAGAATATGTGGTTAAAATGTCATAAGGATCCGATCAGTAGTTCCTGAGATTTTTTCAACAAGCAGTTTGAAAACGTTGTTTCGAGAAAAACGCGTTTAAAGTTTTAGCGATATACGGCGATCAAGGTCGCTCAGGTAGCGTTCAACGTACGGAAAATATCTTTAGAATACTCTGGTCTTTTAAAAATTTGCAGAGAATACTTTTAAATATGTAAACTTTCGAAAAATGCACGAAAAAAAAATCGATTTTTAAACAATTTCAAAGTAGAGAGATCCCTTAATAGCTAATATAAAACTAAATTTTATATTAGCTATTGGCAAAACTTGCCGGAAGATCTTCCATGAATATTCTCAGCCCCTGTTCGGGATCCTGCTCGAGGACCCAGCCCGAAAACTTGAGAATCAAATCAATGTGATCCTTGCCCAGATGTTGAAGATACTGAATCGTCCTCTCGGTCCCCTTCAAACTGCTGTCGCTCTTCTTGGACTGTTTCTCGAGCAATTCGAGGGCTTTTTTGTGCTGTCCCTTGGTTTGATACAGGATTATGAGCTCCGGATACTTCTGATGCATCAGCAGAGTCTTCTCGGCCTCGGCGAGATGACAGTGATTGAGTCGCAAGAGCGGCGCTACCAGAGCGTCGTTAGTCTGAAAACTTCTCAGTTACAAACACATTGAAGCAGATTTGCGGAAAGTTCGTCTAAATCATTTCATCTAAAACCAATTCGTCTAAATCAATTCCTCTAAATCAATTAAAACAGTAAAACTTCCATACATGAGTTGTCCGAGTAAATATAAAAAATCGATGTAATGTCTGGCAATCTATATTTGATGGATTCAAAATTATATACTCAGATTTCTAATATAGCGGAAAACATTTGTTGCATCTTTCTACTATAGCAGAAAAAAAATTCGTTAGATATTCCTATTATAGCAGAAAACATTTGTTGCATGTTTATACTATAGCAGAAATCATCCATTACATTTGACTGCTACAGCGAAAAGCATTCCTTGGATATTTTTACTAAAACAATCCGTCTAAAAGACATGACGAATTGATTTAGACCAATTGCTATCAGACGAATTGCCCTGTATCGCGTTCATCCTTACTGAAAGTGATAGAATCCGATTGAACTTGAATCGGAATGAATATGCTCAATAATAGACAAGTTTTCTCTCCAATTGAAAGCGAATAAAAAATAACGTGATTGAATAGGCAACTCAACTTAATGGGATTGTATTGTTATCTTCCAATTCAAAAATGAATTCAATCGGTGTCGTCGCATTAAGTAATCAATAAATTTGAATCGGTTTTTTGTACAAGAAATGTCCAATTCAACAACGATTTTACTACACAAAATACGTATTAGTTTAAATCGGTAAATTATTATCTGAGGATTCTATTAAGTTTTATCGGAAGGTTCCATTTCCACGGCGAACCATTCAATCGATACTAGCGGAACGAATTGAAACGATTCTGGTGGTTTGCCTATCTATCTATCGGATTCGCTTCTGTGAATCGGAAATTCATTGGACAAAAACTCATTTCATTCCCATTGCTCTATTTTTATCGCCTTCAATAAAATATTCTAAGCAGGGTGATTTAGATAAATTGTTTACGTGAATTTTCCGCCAACGGTTGAAGCAACCAGAGCGATAATGGGATTTCCAAACGGAACAAAGCTGCGTTTTTCCCTTCCTTACCTGCAGGTAACACTTGAGAAGGGTCGTGTCGATTATTTTCAAAAGTTGCTCGGTAGCAACGGCAGTCATATTCTTCGTTTTGTCCTTGCTTTTGCTCGGATCGTTTTTCCCATCTTTGTCCTTGGAATCGCTACTGCCCATGAGGTTGTGACGCACCTCGGTGAGATACGCAATGAGCGCGAGCAAGCCATTTTCGAGATCGCGATCCTGAAGCTTGGGCGACGCGGTGACGGGCTCGTTCGCCTCGTTGGCGTTCGTCGGCTGAGAGACCAGATCCGGAAAGAGCCTGATTACTTCGTAAGGGTCGGTGCCGAGAGTTTGAAACTGTTGCATCGCTTCCTTAAATTTTTTATTCGCGAAAAGATGGTGCGCGTAGTGAGTCTGAATCTTGCAGATTTTCTTGGCCTTCTCGTCTTCCGTTACGTCCAGCAAACTCTGAAAAAACAACATTGATCGATTAAGGAGATTGAAGCGCTACATCAAATGAGTGTAAATTTTTTTAATCGTTCACACAAGTTTTATGAATCAATTGGCTATAGTTTATGTTGATTTGTATAATATAATACATGTTCTTGACCAGGGAAAAATTTAATTGCAATGGACTTGCATAAATATTAACTGATTTACGGAAACTTTTGAAAAGGTAATTTTCATTCAGTTTTTTCAAAGAATAAACCGTGTTTCTTGTTCGATTTTGATTTATCGCGGCTCATTCTCTTTCTTGAAAGATGCTTTACGTATTCATTGTCTAGATATTTGATAGTATTCACCGTTTAAACATTATAGTCTTTTGTTTGCCCATCGACGAAATTTCTTCGTAAATAACCATCTGTAATTTTTCCCCACATTCAGATACTGAAATAATTCAACGAAAAATTCAATGACCCCATATTCTCTAGAAAGCTCATAGCCTAAGCTACAAACCCTATAACCGTTCTTTTTAAATATTTGTCTATTGCGAAGTTATGGATTTTTTTAACAAAAACCCGTTTTTCCCCCATTTTCGACTACAATTCAATTTTTATTAACAATAGTTATAAATTTTTGACTTCGGGAACTTATGGGCCGTGTAGTAGACACTTCGAGAAGTATTCCTGAATGTTTTCCGATTTTTCGAAAGCTTAGAACATTTTGAAAACTCGACTGTTCCCTGAAAGAGCCAGTTTAACACACGGAGGGTTAATGATCGTGTACAGAATTATCGGCACCGAAGGTTTTGGCTCACCGTCAATTTCAACGCCAGCTGAAACTGATTCTGTTCCAGCAAAATTCGAATCTGTTGACCGAAGTCGACGGCGCTGACGCACCAGACTTGGCTCATCGACGCGACGTAAACTTTGCCCTGTTTGCTTCTGCATATCAAACGAGCTTTGTTGAGATCCGGCAGGGTCTGAATGTGCAGACATCCCTCGAGAGTGTAAACCTCCAATGTGTCGTGCACGATACCCAGGAGATAAGGCTCGTCCCAGGCTTCGGTGCAAACGGAGATTAGGAAAAACGTATTTGAGTTTTAAAAAGAAAGGCTGGGCTTTAAAATAGCGAATGACTAAAATAATGAATTAAAATTAATGAACGTCTGAATCTCGAATGGTCATCATTATGAAATTTGCTCCTTTAGCCATTCGCTATTCTAACTGTATTTTAAAGGCTTACTTATCAATATTTTGCAATCAATGTTTCGAAAATATAGTTTAGATGTTGTATTATTATATGGAAATTAATTCAATAAACCAGCATTACCTGTATTGTTTAAAAAAAATTCTTGAAAATATGCTTGTTTTTCACCGAATTAACCTTACCATGCCCTTAATAGAATGGAGAGTCAAATTAGTGAATGATGAAAACAATGAATGGCTTGAATATAATGAATAACGTAAAGATCGATCTATTCTAGATTCATAAATTCATTATTTTTAATTTCGCTATTTTAGTCATTCACCATTTTGGTCGTTCTTTATTTGACCCTCACCCAAAAAAAAAAAGATGATGACAAAATCTTACCAATCGCGCTGGGAGACTCGGTCCACTTTACAGGGTTGTACTGAATCAATTCGCCTCGCGTATCCATTATAATCGACTGCGAGTCTTTGCCGAGAGCGAACGAGTCCTCGGACATTTTCGTGATACTCGGCTTTGGCGGTTTACCCGTTGGAAATAACTCTTTCGTTTTTCCGTCCAAGTACAGGAGGGTATAAGATAATCCATGAAAACCTACAACCAGTGTATCCCCGCACCTGTAATGTAATTTCTTGTAAGAGACTTATTCATGAAATTATTTATATGTAAAATATATGTCGCCAAAAAGTTCTATATGCAAAATATATGTCTAATTTAATTTAATTTAATGAATTAACAGATTTCTCCGTTCATTTTATAAGAATTGTTTCGATGTGGAGCCGCAGCATGAAAATTACAGGTTTTACACAAATAAAAAAGTACAATGAACAATCTTATATGCAATTTTTATATGTTGCATATATTTTTATACAACAATCTTATATGCAACATATAAAAATTGCATATAAGATTGTTTACTGTACTTTTGCATATATTTGCAAAAGTACAATGCAATGTATTTGTATTGTGCATATATTTCTATATGCAACGAGATATAGAATTACGAGATATAGAACTTTTTGGCCATATATATTTCACATATAAATATATCCATATAGGTTGAGAGCGCAAAACCTACCAGGCCAACTCCCGTGGAACCTCTGGTACCGAGAGCTCGTTCCAAGACTTGGGTCCCAAGTCCTCGAACTGATGTTTCTTCCAATAATAGAGCTGCAATTTTCTCTTCACAGCCACGCACAGCCGGACTCCGGTATTTTTCTCTCCGTTCGGGCCTATAGTCTCCTCTATGTTCAAGGCAAACAGAGAAGCTCCTTTCGTCTTTGGAAGCTGGCTGATCTGCTGAATGTTCAGTGAATTCAGGTCGTGTACGCACACAATGTCATCTGTGAAATACACAATATTTTTAGCCCGTGTCTATAGTCATGCAAATCACCCAAATTTCCCATTCTCGTGACTTAAATGTACCCGTCAGAAGGATCAGCAGGTTGAGATTGGCCACCACATCCACCTGAACGATTCTTTTCTTGCTGAAACTTTTACTGTATCGCAGCAACTCCAGTTTGTGATGATCGTCAGCTTTTGGCGGTACATTGTACATCAACAATCTCCCTTCGCGAGTTCCGATTATCAGATGGTCATCTGCAAAAATAGGACAATATTTTTTTTAATATTTTTAATATTAAAGAGATAACGTGAGTAATCAAAATAGATAATAGGTTTAATGAAGCATCACCCTGCTTAAAGGATCCCATTCATCCCTACTGAAACTGATAGAATCCGTTTGACCTTGAATCGGAATGAATGTGTTTAATAAGAGACAAGTTTTCTCTCCAATTGAAAGCGAATAAGAAATAACGTGATTGAATAGGCAACTCAACTTAATAAGAGTGTACTGTTATCGCCCAATTAAAAAATGAATTCAGTTGATATCGTCGCATTAAGTAATCAATAAATTTGAATCGGTTTTTTGCCAAAGAAATTTCCAATTCAACAACGGTTTCCCGATACAAAATATGTATCAGTTTTAATCGGTAAATTCTTACTTGAGGATTCTATCAAGTTTTATCGGAACATTCCATTTACATGGCGATCCATTCGATCGATACTAGCGGAACAAATTGGAACAATTCTGGCGGTTTGACTATTTATCTATCGGAATCGCTTCTGTGAATCAGAAATTCCTTGGGCAAAAAACGCATATCATTCCCATTGCTTTATTGTTATCAGTTTCAACATTTTCTAAGCGGGGTAATCAATTGATAATGTGAGTATTAATTAACGCATGTAATGTGAGTGGACAAAATAGATAATGTGAGTATTAATTAATGTGAGTAATGTGAGTAATCAAAATAGATAATAAGAGTATTAACCCTTACTGTGCAAAACTCTGACAACACTACCTGCACGCTCCACGCTGATTTGGGGTCAGACTGACCCAAGTGTGCACAGCGAGGGTTAATGTGAGTAATGTGAGTAATCAAAATAAATAATAGGTTTAATGAAGAATCATCGAAAACTTAGTAAAACAGGTGAAACAAAACTGTACCATAGGCAGCCATCGACTCGATCTGCACCGTGAGATTTAAAATTGCAGTGGCATCGTAGGCGTCGTGCATCTTGACACTTGTTATATTCGATGAAAAACAAAAAACAAACAAATCAGCGAAATAACAACAGATCGGTTAAGCGATTCGCTGCTCCGCTTGACAGAAGTCGGATCGGCGGATCAGCAGCGACGCGAAGTTGTCTGCTAGCCGTGACGTTTTCACCAGCTTGAAGTTCGGCGCGAAGACGAATTTCGCCGAAGTTGGCCGAAGTCGCGGACGATCGATCGAGAAGCAAAACATTTCTGTCAAAATATGCAAATGTAACGAGAGGAGCGATAAATCGTGAGAAAAGAGGACAACGGCGACGTTAGAATTATGAAAGACGCCGCAGCGACGAGCAACGAGTGCGTTCACGGCAACGGAGAGGTGAAAAAACAGATTACACTGCGCGCGCGCTTCCTAAGCCTCGTTTGTAGGTTATGTTTAACCTCTGTGAAGTTAGCCGTGCAAAACAGTTTTTCCACTTTTCTATCGGAACATTTCATTATAAAACGTTTTAATTACGGAAATCGTGACCATCAGACGATTGCGCTTCGAGTGAGACTAATTAAGGGCATGTGAAATACTGCGATGATAAAAACTGCAATGAACGATTTTTACGCATTTTTGTATTTACAGTTAAGGAGGTTGGAGCGCTCCACACTAGTGAAAAGAGTGCTGATATTTAACATAGTTGTAAGCACCTGTCGATTATTTTTAATGGTGATTCGTATTGCCAGGTATTTTCTTTACCAGCGAAAAATGTAATTGCAACGGATTTGCATAAATATTAACCGATTTACGCAACTTGTGAAAAGGTAATTTTCATTCAGTTTTTTCAACGATTAAATTGTGTTTTTTTGTTCGATTTTGATTTACTGCCACTCATTCTCTTTCTTGAGAGATACTTTACGTATTCACTGTCTATTTATTTGACAGTATTAACTGTTTAAAAATTACAGATGGTTGTTTACGAAGAAATTTCGTCGATGGGCAAACAAAAGATTGTAATGTTTAAATAGTGAATGCTATCAAATATCTAGATGGTGAATATGTAAAGCATCTCTCAAGGAACAGAATGAGCCGAGATAAATCAAAATCGAACAAAGAACACAGTTTAATCTTTCAAAAAACTAAATGAAAATTAGCTTTTCAAAAGTTTACGTAAATCGGTTGATATTTATGCTAATCCGTTGCAATTAAATCTTTCCCTGGTCAAGAACATATATTTTTATACAAATCACCATAAACTATAGCCAAATTGATTTATAAAACTGGTGCAAACAATTTTTCAATATTAACACTCATTTGACTAGTGCGTAGCGCACCAACCTCCTTAAAAGAAAAAATTCATTCACTGTGCTGATGAAATCTGCATGGAATGAATTTTTTCTTTTAGCTGTAAATGCAAAAATGCGTATAAATCGTGCATTATAGTTGTTGTTACCGACTGGGCTTGGCGTGGACATTTCACATGCCCTTTTAAGGCGATGTGAAATACCGACGCTCACCTCAAAAGTTCGGATACGCCTTTTTTCGTGAATTATGAACGGATCGAAGTGAAAATTGGAATACAGATGCCAGTAATGTGAATCTCGTGAATGAATTAGTCAGAATTTTTATTTTAGTTTAAAAAATTGATGTCGGTAACCGATCTGTAATTTTTTTTCTCGAAAATCAAAATTCTGCCTAATTCATTCACGAGATTCACATTAGTGGCGTCTGTATTTCAATTTTCGCTTCGATCCGTTCATAATCGGCGACAAACCGCACATCCGAAGATTTTCGGCGCTCAATGTTTCACATGGCCTTAAGGGGCAGCTGAAGTGGATTTAGTTATCGACATTTCTCTTGTTAAAAAAGTGCTATTTCGTAGAATCGTTTCAGGAATCCAAATTTGCCAAATCAGACTGTACGCTAATTCTTTTAAGTTTTATCTACATTCCAGTACCCGCGAAATGTCGATTACATCAACTATCTAATCTATGTATATTGCGTTCTACGAAATAGCACTTTTTGCACAAGAAATTTCTGTAACTCAAATCTACTCCAGCTGCGCGTTAACATTTAGTCGAAAAAAAAAAAAAATCTCAACTTCACATAAAATGTTGATATTGATTTTTTTTAACGAAAAGCTTGACCACAAAACGGCTTAATGAGGCCACCAATGACCACCAAACAACCATCGATTGATTAGAAAAAGAAAAAATGTAATTAGTTGAAATTACTCGGCTCATTTCACAGAGGCCCAGGCAGCACAACATTTCAAGTTATCGAAATAATGTCAAGACAATTGTGACGGCCCCTTTGCACTTATATTTTGCATGCACATTAACAACTCAACTCTGCCTCTTCAGCCCAACTGCAACTCTTTTATTTGCAACTCATTGTAATGATCAGAAATGTAACCAAGATGATTTTAGTTAAATGAACGTTTACCGAATAGAAATGTTGGGCGGATTGGACGGGAGTGGACGTTGCGGCGTGTAAGGGTCTGAATGAAAGTGAAGTTGAAGTGTGTCGCCGAAGCGCGAGAGATGAACTGATTAGCCGTTCAATGCTGCACCGTCGGCGATGAACTCAAGGTCAGTTCGCGAGAAACGCGTCTGGGAATTGTCGGTGATATTGATATAGCAAAAGTTTAATGCCCATGCAAAATATAAGTTTTAAAGGTCACACAATTGTCCGCACAAAATATGTCTTAAGCATGTCCAATGTCCGCACAAAATATGTCTTAAAGTTATCAGATGTCGAAAAGTTAACTTTTGAACATAGGATACCTTATCGTCATGGTTCTGAACTCTACGGATATTAGTAAACCATTGCGATAACTTTTTCGTGCCAGATGTCTTTGCTTCCTGCGAATTTATGTCAATGTTTTTACACGGTCGGTGTTTTTGCAGACTCCGGTCGCGGAGGAGCCGCTGGCGAAGCAAAAATTGCGCAGTTGGCTGAACCGTCATCTAAGGATCAAGATGACAGACGGACGGGTGCTGACCGGAGCGTTTTTGTGCACCGACCGCGACGCGAATGTCATCCTGGGCTCGTGCTCGGAATATCTCTCCGAGGAGCACACGGAAGCCCGAGCTCTTGGCCTCGTTATGGTGCCGGGACGTCACATCGTGTCGATTCACATGGACGCGTGGTTCGACGAGGAACCGACGACGAGAATAAAGCTCCTCTCCTCGCACAGCGAGTGAGCTTTCGCGTAGATTGAGATTGAAAGCAAAAAAAAAAAAGAAACAAAAATTAATTAAGAGGGAAAGTGAAAGAAGAAAAAGACTATTTACTTATAAAATTATGTACGCTAGTCTGTGTCATTTGTAACATCCACATCGCGATTCTCATCTTCGTCCGCCTTCGACGCTTCTTTCGTGTTGGCTGAAAAAAAAATGGTTATAATTAAAGTAATCTTTACTGCGAAATGAGGATTTTTCTGTAATATTCATTTCAGATCTTATATTAGACCGTGTCTAGCGTCACGCAAAACGTAACTTTTGCGTCACTATTAAGGAGGTTGGAGCGCTACGCACTAGTGAAATGAGTGATAATTTTTTTTATTAGTTTACACAAGTTTTATGAATCAATTGGCTATAGTTTATAGTGACTTGTATAAAAATATATGTTCTTGACCAGGGAAAAATGTAATTGCAACGGATTCGCATAAATATCAACCGATTTGCGGAAACTTTTGAAAAGATAATATTCATTCGGTTTTTTCAAAGAATAAACCGTGTTTTTTGTTCGAATTTGATCTATCGCGGCTCATTCTCTTCCTTGAGAGATGTTTTACGTATTCTCGTCTAGATATTCGATAGTATTCATCGTTTAAACATTGCAATCTTTTGTTTGCCCATCGGCGAAATTTCTTCGTAAACCACCATCTGTAATTTTTAAACGGTAAATACTGTCGAATGTCTAGACAGTGAATACGTACAACATCTCGCAAGGAAGAGAATGAGCCGCGATAAATCAAAATCGAACAAAAAACACGGTTTATTTTTTAAAAAAAGCTGAATGAAAATTACCTTTTCAAAAGTTTGCGTAAATCGGTTGATATTTATGCAAATTCGTTGCAATTACATTTTTCCCTGGTCAAGAAAATACCTGGCAATACGAATCACTATAGAAAATAATTGACAGATGCTCAAAACGGTGTATAAATTATTTAAAAAATCAGCAGTCTTTTGATCAGTGTGGAGCGCTCAAACCTCCTTAAAGTCACACGAAGCTCACGTGACTTAGTTTTTCACTAAAATCACACGAAAATCTCGTGACTTACAGCTATTTGCAAAAGTCACGCAAAATTTACGTGACTTATAGTTATTCGTGAGTCACGATGATCAAAGTTAAAATATTTTGAAAAACCGTAAAAATTTCTTACTAAAGCGGAAAAATTCTGCTTTTGTACTACATATAGTGTTTTTAAAGGGAAAAAGCCCTAAAAGTTCCTTACTAGAACGGAAAATTTCCGCATTAGTACTATATATAGTATTTTTAAAAAGAAAGATTTTGCGTGACTTTTTAAAATACATAATTATAAGTTACGAGAACGTTGTGTGATTTTGGTAAAAAACTAAAAGTCACGTGGACTTTGTGGGACTTCAATAGTGGCACAAAGTCACGTTTGCCCGATTCTAGACACGACGTATATACATATATTTACCCTGTTTTACACATTCTTCCTGAAGCATTATATACTCCTTCTCGAGTTGGAGATTGTGATTAACTTGTTTCGTCGTATTGTTCAGAGCGTCGTCCATTCTCTGGCAGAGGGTCAAAGACAGATTGTCCATACCAGCCATGTAACCAGCTTCGGTCGCCGCTACTCCCAGTTTCTGTACATACTCCATGTAGCTCACCAGATGCTAAAACGCAATTTACTATGTGCAATTGTGCATTCTTTCAAGTTTCCGTCTCGGACTACTGAGAATTTATTCAACGCGAACGTACAGTTACGGCTTGTTTCTTTTGCTGCATTTCCGCCCGAGCCGCCACTATTAAATCCCGGTGCAGATCGCTGACATTATAAGCCAACGTTTCTTTTATCAGACTCATCAACAAGGCCAATGATTTTCTGAGAAAATAAAAAATTCTCGCATTATTTTTCGCGCTGTGTTAATAGTAACGCACAACGTGACATTTGCATTACTATTAAAATCATACAAACTTCACATGACTTTCAAATTTTCGCTAAAATCACACAAAATTCTCATGATTTATAACTATTTGCAAATATCACACAAAAATTTACGTGACTTTTAGTTATTTGTGTGAGTCACACTGATAAAAATTAAGAGAATCTTTTTTAAAAACTATAAAAATTGCTTACTAAAGCAGAAAATCTCTGCTTTAGTACTGTGTGTCGTGTTTTTAAAGGGTAAGCCGTAAAAATTCCTTACTAAAGTGGAAAAATTTCTGATTTGGTACCAGTAAAGTTTTTTTAAAGGAAAAAAGCGTTATAAGAATTTTGTATGACTTTTGAAAATAACTGTAAGTCGGCGATAATGTTGTGTGATTTTACCGAACAACTAAAAGTCATGCTGCTTTTATGTGACTTTAATAGTCACGTGGACTTATATGACATCGATAAGCACCCAAAATTCACATTTGCATGATTTTTGTGACTCTAGACACAGTGTCTTCTTCTACTTAAATAGGCAAGCATTTGTCAACTATACCTGTATTCTTTGCTCGTACTTTCTATAGCTGCGTATGCAATTGTTAGAGCCTGCGTTACACTGTTTACAGTATCAATGGTAGATTGTTTGATCATATATTCGTGAGTGAATATTGCAGGGTCAGGAGGCTCCCAATGAATTTTTTGGTTTGGATTCGGTTCATCCGTTTCCTCGGAATTAACGAACATTGAGGCAGCCGCGTACTGCAAAGATAAATAAGATTAATCAACATATCAACAACTCGAATATATGTATAGCGTCCGTATAAACAGAATAAAAATAAAAAAAATAATATTAACAATAATACCAATAGCAATAATAATAAGGAAATACAACACACGCACTTACAAACATGTATAGCACCATATCTATACAACACAAACATAACGGAACAAATTATGAAAATAGAAAATCAAATAGAAAATGTAGGACCTCAGTCGATGGTCAATTGGCAATGTAAGTATGTATATGAGATCAATCATTATATTATATAATCTTATTTATGAATTATTATATTAATGCCGACTGGCACAGGAAAAGCGTGGAAAGTCGACTTTGAGGTTAACTATACGATCGCCGGTTGAGAAAAAGACGAAGAATTACTTAATTACCATTACCGGTCCTGTTCTCCTTAACAATACTCTAAACAATTGTCGAAAAATCATTATTCCGGCCTTTTCGTTTAATGTCAACTATTTTTTTCGCTTGTCCGCTCGAATAACACGTGAAAACTTCAAAATATTTGTGGTCTCGAGGAAGGGGAAACATGATTGAAGTCATGGATTGAAAACTCGGGTTTCGCGCCAAGCACGCATTGCCGAACGCTCATTGGTTGATCATATCGCGATCACACAGTTTACAATTCGAGGACAGTTATAGGTTATGTGACTGTTGTACTTTTGCAGAGTGAAATATCGGTGGAAGATTTGTTTACTCGACATAGAGAAAAAATAGAAAAAAATGAAGGAAGTAGCTTTTATCTTGGATAATGGGGCTCACACCGCAAAAGCTGGACTTTCGATAGGCGAACCTAAGTAAAACGTTTATTCGCATTTTAATGTCATGGTAAGGTTAATTCGGTGAAAAAAAAACGCATATTCTTAAGAACTTTTTTTGGACGGTATAGGTAATGCCGGTTTATTTCATTAATTTCTATGTAATAATACAATATCTGAACTATGTTTTCCTAAATTTTCATTGCAAAATATTGATAAATAAACTGTTGGTGGCAAATCTCCGCAGGTACCTTGAAAAAAAAAAGTGGTGTACGTTATAACTTGTCACTGGATCATCCGAAACACAATGAAAATGCATTAGGTGAGATGTTTCTGGAAAGTAAAGACGTCGAGATTTTTTTTTTATAAGTATTCTTTATTGGACAAAAATGAATATACCAATTTTTTTTAGCAAAAATTGCATTTTTGAGTTCCAAGTACTACAAAGATTTAAAAATCGATAAAAAAGAAAAAAATCTCGACAGTATTACATCAAGAAACATCTCATCTAATGTACACATTTAGATTTTTATGTTTCGACTGATCCAGTGACGAGTTATAGCGTACACTGCAAAACAACTTTTTATTCTAGGCACCAGCAGAGATTTGCAGCAGCAATGACTTATTGATCAATATTTTGCAATGAAAATTTAGGAAAATATAGTTCAGATGGGTGAGGATCTAAAGTGAATGACTACAATAGCAAATGGCTGAAACAGCGAATTAAAAAATATTGAACGTCTGAATTTAGAATAGCTATCATTATGAAATTTGCTATTTCAGCTATTCGTTATTTTTATCATTCGCTATACTGACTACCCCATTTTATTAAAATGCAGTTAAAATAGCGAATGATCAAAATAGCGAATGGCTGAAACAACAAATTTCATAATGATGGCTATTCTAGATTCAGATGTTCATTCCTCTCTTAGTACTTTTAAATTTGCTATTTTAACCATACACTATTTGGATCCCCACCTGTTCAGATGTATGATTATATGGAAATTGATTAAATAACCCAGTATCGTCTAAAAAAAAATTCTTGTGAATATCCTTTTTTCTCTCACTGAATTAACCTTATGATGCCCTTAAACAAAAAAATATTCATCCCTTACTTACTTTACGCTCAACATTACTCTTTCAGATTGATTCCAAACTGCATCACGAAAGCGAAGAGCGAACGTCGCAGACCCTTCATAGGCAATCAAATAGAGGAATGTCGAGACGCGTCCGGCTTGTTCTACATTCTACCCTTTCAAAAGGGATACCTCGTCAATTGGGATATCCAAAAAAGCGTGTGGGACTACATATTTTCCAAGGAATGTTGCCAAACGAATCTGAACGACATGCCGGTCATAGTCACCGAACCGCTGTTCAATTTTCCTCCGGTCCAAGAAGCCATGATGGAAATATTTTTCGAGGAATACGAATGCCGTAGTCTTTTGCAGATCAACGCCGCAAGCCTTTCTTGCTATCGCTACAGAGCGGAAAATCCGGAAACCAAAGCGTGCATCGTCGTCGACAGTGGTTACAGTTTTTCGCACATAGTTCCGTTCGTCAATGGAATAAAGGTCAAAGAGGGCATTCGTCGAATCGACGTCGGCGGAAAGCTTCTCACGAATCACCTGAAAGAAATTATTTCTTATCGGCAACTTCACGTAATGGACGAAACGTACGTGATCAATCAAGTGAAGGAGGACGCCTGTTTCGTGTCTCAAAATTTTTCCGAGGACATGAATCGGGCGAAAAGCAACGTTGACGTCAACCCAATCGTCAAGGATTACGTTTTGCCGGATTATACGACCCTCAAGCGGGGATACCTCAAGGAACCCGAAGCGTCGAGCGATCATCAAATCTTGCGACTAAATAACGAAAGATTCGCCGTGCCCGAAATTCTCTTCAATCCGTCGGACGTTGGAATAAGGCAAATGGGACTTGCGGAAGCTATCATCGACTCGTTGAAGTCTTGCGAGCCTGAAGCTGCGCCGCATCTACTGTCGAATATTATACTCACCGGCGGAAATACTAAGTTTCCTGGTTTCCGAGACAGACTCTTCAAAGACATTCGAAGTTTCGCGCCGTCGGAATTCACTGTCAACGTAACTTTGGCGAAAAAGTACGTATCAATCGGAATTGTAAATAGCTATCAAATATAATTTACAGTAGAATTTGTTTTGTTATTATAATTTCATGTTTCTTCCAATATTAAAGCGAAAATTAGTTTTTTTCACCAATTCCAATTTTGTAATCACTACACATTATTATTATGAAATTATAATTACAAAACAAGTTCTACTTTAAGGAGGCATGGGCGGTACAGTTACGTCAATCGCGTACTAAGAATTAAAACATTATTTAAACATACTTTCAAAGGGAAACTAGTGCCAATGAAGGTGGATTTAAATTAAAAAGATCCTGCTTAATGTAGACAAAAATGTATGGAAAAAAATGAACAGAGAAGTACCTCAGTTTATGCTAATAATCAATGATATATATATATTATACGCAGTTTTTTGGAAGTCAAACGTGTAATTTTAGTTCGTTTTTGTGGAGCGATGGCTTATTTTGTTTCTTGACACATAATGTATAAATTTACCGATGAACATTTGCGATGATATGCATAGTATACAAATAACAGCCATTTGTTTGTGAGAGAAAAAAACAAAGTGACGAATTTAACTCATTTTTTTCCTAATTGATAAATAAACTGAAGTAAATAACTCGATGAACTCGTAAAACGTTTTTCAACAAACGAAACGAGCCGTTGCTCGTCAAGAACGAACTTAAATTACAAATTTAACTTCCAAAAAACCGCGCGTTATATACCCTGATGATTATTAGCATAGAATGAGTTATTTTTGTATAATTTTATTTCTATACATTTTTTTCTATATTCAGCAGGAATTCAGGTCCACCTTTATTGACACTAGTTTCCTTTTGAAAGTTTGTACAAATAAGGGTTCAAATCTAATAAGCAATAAACTTGACTGTACCGCCGAAGCCTTCTTAATATCTCATGAGGATTTACAACTCTGCTATCAATAATATCGTTTGAAAGTTGCAACTGACTATTTTTATATTCGGTTTTCTGTTTCAGTCCCGATACCTATGCCTGGGAGGGCGGAAAATTACTTTCCGGCGACGCAGGTTTCCGAAACTTGGTCGTAACACGAAACGATTACGAAGAAGAAGGACCAACTGTGTCGCAAAGATTTGACAATTAGTGATAACTATACTATCCTGTATTTTTGTAACGACAATAACAATAAGTTAATTAAGGATTGGTGAAGTACTTTCTGTTTCAACGATTTATTTTTCCGATTCAATGAAACTCGTGTATGAAATGATGCGTGACTGGAATCTGTTCAAGATCCGAGTCTTTATTGCGGGTGACGTGTACACACTTTGGAAGATGAAACACTTTTTAGTCGTGGCAAATTATACGTAGGTGGCGTCGACGTATCTGCCGAAAACTTTGAAGGCTTCGAACGTTTCAATGCCGACTGGTTCGATTCGGCTTGCAGGGGGATTGAAACCGAAGGATCCTCCACCCGGAAGCTCGACAGTGTAGCTCAATGGAACACCGGCGACACCCATAACCCAGTCATCGCTGCCTCCCGCTGCCGCATCTACAATTTTTCGTCGGTTATGGAAGAACAATAGTATATTTTGTGCAACAAGTGCGTAAAGTAGGTTATTTTCGCACGAGTTACACATCCTATTTTTTGTAATAGCGGTGCGTAAACGAGATTTCTTCGGGGCGATTTCCCGGGCGTAAAGTCCGTCGCGAGTGCGTAAAGTGAAACTTTACGCACGGGTGCGGAAAACGAGCACTTTACGCACGCGAAATCGTCCCGAAAAGTCGAGTTTTACGCACGCTATTGCAAAAAAATATGTAAGTATACGACGAGGCATTCCATCCCGTTTCGACCTGGGTTGGCCCTCGATCTCCCCGATTTAGCTCGTAATTATTTGTAGGGTCAGTTAGACCCTCAAGTGCGCAAGATTTAATTTTTTTTATTTTGTTTCTATGCAATTATTCAAAATGTTTTGGAAAGTGACATATCGAATGCCGTAATTTAAAAATCTGAACAAATTCTGAAAAATACTTTATGGAATATCAAGATTTCCTAGCTTATAGCCAAAGTAGGCAAGATATTCCTTCGGATAGTTTTCAAGCTTTTTTGATTAATTCATGATTTTTTCATCATTTTTTTAGTAAAAAAGTTTTAAAGCTATATGAAGAAAGATCTTGCCCACTTTGGCTATAAGCTAGACAATTTTTATATTCCCTAAAGTATTTTTTAGAATTTTTTCAGATTTTTTAATTACACTGGAAGCTCTCACATGTTACGCGCAGCTAATCTACGTGGGTAAGTGGTGGGGACAATTCGAGTGTTCTCATTGGAGCAGGCGTGCTGCTTCGTGAACGTCATTGGTCCTTCACTATGTTTACGGGGTCCGCATTAAGTAACATGTGAGATCTTCTACTGTATAGCATTCGATATGTCACTACAAAAAAATATTCAAAAAGAATTGCCAATAGAAAAAAACATCTAGTACATTTGAGGGTCTAGCTAAACCTCCAAAAAATGACGAGCTCAATCCGGGAGGTCGAGGGCCAAAATAAGTCGAAACGGGATGGAATGCCCCATGCATATCTCCTGCCCGTAAGAGGCGAGCCTCGAAGATTTCGAAGATACTTACACAAAACGTTAGTAGAACTGCCGATGGTGTAATGAGTTCCAGCAACTGAAGCAAGAGCTTTGTCAGCTTCGACGGCGAGTGCACGCTGTAAAGAAAAATGTATAAATACAACGGAAATTATTTCGAATTTCGCGCTATCGATAAGCAAAGAGCTACATCCACTCACGAGAAGGGGTTCATTGTCCGGCAATGCGGAAGTGTATCCCCACGGATGAAGTATGTACTGCAAAAAAAATTATTTGTATTATAGATTGGCATTTTGAATTTGAATTTGGTTTTTGAATTTGGTATTTTGAATTTGATTTTGAATTTGGATGAAACTGTAAAGAAGTATTACGAACATATTTTGTTATATACTACGTGACGCTTACCTGTCCGTACGAGTGAAGCGTTAAGTACAGTTTGATGGATTTCTTGTGAGCGAGAACAAAGTCCCTCAAGGCAGACGTTTCTTTCTCAGAGAACGCCTTAGTTCCGGCATAAGTGTCGCTGCATGGGTTATTGGAAGCACCCACGGCTATAAGCAACGAATTGACGTGTTATGCTTTCATCACCTGTTTCGTAATTATTTAGTAATAATTAAGAACGTAATCTTACTCATCCATTTCAGCGCGAAGTTCCTGTTGGCGTCGGTACCGTAGCATTCGTAACCCGGGTTCACAGAACGTGTCTTCCTCCACATTCGGTACTGCGTTTAAATATAACCGCAATGACATAAAGCGCAAGTAAACCAATGTTTTCATAATTAGTACATTATTATGATACTAACGCAAAGAATCTTTGTTTCCCGACTACGCTAAAAAGACCACATTCCTTGCCTGCAACTCAGGTGGAAAGTGGTCGATTCTTGACCAGTGGGAGGAAAAGGTGCGCAGAGGGACGAAAAGGTGCGCAGCATTTTTGTGCCGCTTGCAGCTTCTTTTCTTCCCTCTGCGCAACTTTTTTCCCGCTGCGGCTACTTTTCTGGCCGCTGCAAATTGTGCCGTTCTACCATTGCAGGCATAAAAATGTGGTAATTTTAGCATAGTCGGGAAAAACATAGCGTATGCCACTCGGGAGGAAGTGCCTTTTTACCTCGTGTGAAATATCAAACTTCACACACGGTGAAAAGATGCACTTCTGAAATTATATTTCACGACGTCAGAAAATGCGATCTCCAGATATGATTTTTTTACGTTTTTACCGCATTCTGTTTATTCTTGAAAAAACCATAAAAAATCCATATCTCAAGATCGTCTGAATGGCACATTCCGTCCTTTGGCTGAAAATTAGTTTTCAACTTGACAAACTTGAAAAAAAAATTTGCGCGCAAAATGCGTTTTGTTTTTTATGAGCAAAACAAATCTTTAGAAAATGAAAAAAAAAAAAAAAAAATAAATAATCGTCCGCAGTAAATGTGAATTATTATTTTTTTTTGTAATGATAATGAAAAACTGAAAGTTTTCATTTTTTATAAATGTTTTTCCGATAAATCCTCGCGAAGTTATCGTCAAAACAACGAAAAACTAAAATTTTAGATTTTTCGAAACTGGAAGCTAGTAATGGCCCTAAACTCCGTGAGAATTTTTTTAACGCATTAGTATTTCATCTTCACGCATTTTCACGGTGATGATAGAATTTTGAAAATTTTAGTGGCTGAAGTACCGTGGAATGACTCGTATATTAAAAAAAAATAAATAAATAAACAAAAAATAAAATAAATACAAACCGAAGTGTGCGTGAACTCATAACCGTCAGGATTCAAACTGGGAAGTATGTACCAGTCGACATTAGCAATCAAATCACTGTTGCTTTTATTGGCAACCAACTGGTGAATGGTCCACAGAGCCGTCGTCGGAGCGATCCATTCACGCGCGTGAATACCGGCGTCCATAAGAACCGCGGGCTTGTCACCGGGTCCGCTCGAAATTTTAACAACATAAATGGCATTTCCTTCGTACGAGGATCCAATGTTCAACAGAGTAACGGTGTTATTGTAGTTGCTGGCAAGATTCTTCAGATACGCCTCGATCTGGAAAATGATACGAGAACGATAATGTAATTTATTCCATCTTCACGTTGATTTTGAGAAATTGTGTATTTGGAAACAGAGTTGTAAATCTCCATTAATTCATGAGATATAGTTTACGGTACTATTTTACCGTAAACTATATCACATGTAATTAATAGTAGATTTGTAATTATAATTTCATAATAACAATCTCCAGTGATTATAAAATAGAATGTAAGCACTTGAATAGCTGAAAAAATACTAATTTTCGTTTTACTATTGGAAGAAATAGTGGAAAAAGGGAAGAAATAAATAATGCATTACTTTTTTAATGCATGACATTTTTCCATTTTTTTCAGCTATTCAAATATTCAAAGTCTATTTTATAATCACTAAACATTATTATTATGAAGTCATAACACTAAAACAAATTGTACTGTAAACTATATTTGATGAATTAATGGGACTTTACTTACAACTCTGCTTGGAAATAATAATAATGACTCACCTCGTTGAAACGGGGATAATACTTGAAGGGACTCAGTCTGGAGGACTTGGAACGTTGCGCGACAGTTCTCGCGAGCTCATTTCCAAGATAATCGTCGAGCAGTTTTTCCGCAACGTTGTCAACGAAAGTTTCATGAGATATGCCGTGATTACGGAGAACAGTCTTGAAATGCGGCAACGCGTTCGCTGTGACTAGAACCTTGATCTCCTCGCCGAGAATTTTTGTGATTCTCAAGAAATCGAATTCTTCATGATCCTCGAACGACTGGACCAACGATAATTGAGCTTGCGTATCGCACCTTATCGTCAGCCCTTGCATCCTCAAAAGCAAAGAAAATAAAATCTTAGTTTTATGCTTACGATAAATTTATACACAAAATATACAGGGTGTTCCAAGAGTTATCAAGTTCCGGCTACTCAATCCTGTTCATATACAGAGTTAAGCGAACAGGGTTAACAGGACCAAAAGTTATAAAGTTTCTGCTGGTTAGCCCTGTTTGCTTAACCCTGTATATAAACAGGGTTAAGCGAACAGGATAAACAGGGCCGAACGTTATGAAGTTCCGGCTGCGTAACCCTGTACATGAACAGGGTTAAGCGTTCAGGGTTAACAAGACCAAAAGTTACGAAGTTGGAGGCTGCTTAACCTTGTTCATATACAGGGTTAAGCGAATAGGGTTAACAGGACCAAAAGTTATGAAGTTTCGACTGCTGAACCCCGATTGTTTAATCCTCTTCATATACGGGGTTAAGCGGCCGGAATTTCGTAACTTAAGGTAGCCCTTAAAAAACATTTGTTTATTTTCTTGAGTACGTATGAATTTTTTCAGAATTTTGTCTGATGATTGCAAATGACCTTTTTTTTAAGTATAAAACTGAAAATCAGACAAAATTCTTAAAAGATTCATACGTATTCAGGAAAATAAACAAATGTCTTTCATAATAAAAAATAAATAGGTTACCGGGTAATTTATTACACTATTATTTATTTAAGTCATTTATTATTAAAATTTTTTATTTATTATTGTGCCAAAATAATCTTTTCAGCATCTTCCATATGCTTGATTTTTTCAGATTTTTATCTTATCGAGAACTGTCCGGAAATCCTGTCTAATTCTCCCTCGAACTTATGCACAACATCAGACAAGGCGGAAGGACTACCTTAAGCAACCGGCACTTCATAACGTAACCCTGTTCATATACAGAGTTAAGAGAGCAGGGTTAACAAGACCAAACGTTATGAAGTTTTAGCTGCTCAATCCCGTCCATATATAGGGTTAAGCGAACAAGGTTAAGCAGCCGAAAGTTGAAAGCTTTCGGGACACCCTGTATATGTATTAAGAGAAGCGCTGATGTCCGAATCGCCGATGTCCATATAGGGTAGACGCACCATTTTTGGCCATCTTAGGGTCAATTGTGGTCATCACATTTAAAGAAATAAATCGAAACATTTAATCGAATAAAAAAAACGTCGGGTAGGTCATTCAGTGAATTGAAATGCATTCGTTAAAAAAATCAACGTGCAATTGTGGGGAAAAAATAATTTGTAGAATAAAATAATAAAAATGGCCACAATAGGTACAGTGGCCACTAACGGTACATCTACCCAGTATTATAAATAAAAAATTTGATTTATAAAATGTTGAGACATACCCCTGTATGGACCGCAAAAACTCCTTCTGCTCAGTGGCAGCGCATGCCGTGAGCACGGCTACGAGAACGAGCAGGCACCAACGCATCATTTTGAGAACTACCGAGGCACGTTGTCTTCGCCGATTTTATAGCTCTTTTCGTCTGATTATCAGATTGTCAATCAGGACTTCGAACGACTATCTCCCTAAAGAATACGCCTCAATAATCCCAACGTGACACTACAAAAGCATTTCTTTCCAATGAGTAGACATTATTGTAGTGTATATTACATTAAATACATAGATAAAGACAAACGCTCGCGGTGATAAAATCAGATAAATGCCGCCGATTTCGTGTTATGTCTGATAATGTAATCTGAAGAGCTCGCGGTATCATCCGATATAATAGTACGTGCAATACGACTATGATAAAACACACGCTGTTATATTTGATTGATCGAATTGCTACATTGTACTAGCATTTGAAATACTACACGTATCTTAAAAATAATATTATTTTTTTTCTCTATCGATAAATAGGTCAACAAAAAGTAGTATTGTTTTTTATGAATCGAGTAGGTGAGATGATGCACCAAAGGATTTATCTTTTTGATCGATTCATTGATATATTTGATGTTCCAGACATTGATATACCAGACATACCTTAGAAATAATATTGTTTCTCTATCGATAAATGGGTCAACAAAAAGTAGTATTGTTTATTATGAATCGAATAGGTAAGATGATGCACCAAAGGATTTATTGTTTTTATCGATTCATTGATATATTTCATTGATCGAATTGCTACATTGTACTAGCCTTTGAAATACCAGACATATCGTAGAAATAATATTTTTTTCTCTACCGATAAATGAATCAGAGCTGGACAGTACTTCACGTAACCGGTACTTGCGAAGTACTCGAAGTACAGTACTTGAAGTACAAAGTACTTCAACAAATATTTTAAGTACTGTACTTAAATTGTTAAGTATATGTCCTGTACTTCAAGTACTTTGTACTTGAAAATGCAAGTACTTTGCTGTATTTGAAGTACTTTTTCAAGTACTAAGAACCAAGTATTTTTAAGTATTTCATATAATTTGCGTGGCGACTTCGTCTGCGCAAGATCAGCCGTCGCTCCATCCATCTGCGCAGGCGCAAACCCCCACTCAATCGGTGCTGTTGAAGAGTTTTTCGAAGACGAACACGAAGTTGAAATACTTTTTAACAATCCGTCAAATGTATTTATTGGTTTTTTTTTTTAATTTAAAGTGAAAATAAGTAAGTATTTATTTCTACCGTCAAAGCCTTTTAAAATGAGTTGGGAATTCTTTAGAAAGTTGGTGAGTAATGTGGTAACGTGGTCGAGTTATACGACCTGTGCTTCGTTGTTTACCGGGACGATCGGCAGTCGTATCGGTCGGCCCAATTTGCGAAATTCGTAACAAATAAAATATACGAATTGCGAAGTGTTTAAGAAGTGTAGCTGAAAAAAAAAAGAATTTGGTACTTAGTACTTGATTCTTGACGTACTTCAAGTACTGACTACTTGAAGTACCGAGTACTTGAAGTATCCGGTATTTCCAGTATTTATGATTATTGGTACTTTAAATACACGAGTACTTCCAGTACTAATAGTACTATGTTCTTCTAGTACTTTCTGGTACATTGTACTTCAAGTACTTTCTGGTACACTGTACTTCAAGTACTTTCTGGTACACTGTACTTCAAGTACTTTCTGGTACATTGTACTTCAAGTACTTTTCGGTCCTTTGTACTTCAAGTACTTTTTGGTACGTTGTACTTCAAGTAATTTTCGGTACTATGTACTTCAAGTACTTTTCGGTACTTCGCCCAACTCTGAAATGAATCCCGACAAGTAGTATTGTTTATTATGAATCAAATAGGTAAGATGATGCACTGAAGGATTTATCGTTTTTATCGATTAACTGATATATTTGATTGATTGAATTGCTACATTTTTACTAGCCTTTGAAGTACTAGACGTATCTTAGAAATAATTAGAAATTTTTATTATCTATCGATAAATGGATCCCAAAAAGTAGTACTGTTTATTATGAATCAAATAGGTAAGATGATGCTCTGAAGGATTTATCGTTTTTATCGGTTCATTGATTTCTAATAGCCACCTGTGGGCTCTCGAAACGCTTGATCCGGCGATGTTGTGAATGAACAGTTTCTCCGGAATGGTTCGTTCCAATTTGAAATTTCCCAGCGCGACTTCAAGTCGCCTCTCTCAATCTGCTCCTTGTACAGCGTTTGGTTGTTGCAGGCGTACAGAGAATACTTCATCAATTTCTAGAAAATATATTTTTTTTTATTAATTAAGGGATCACCTCAGTGTCACATTTTTTTTAAATCGATTTTTTTTGTTGCATTTTTCGATAGTATATACGTTTATAAACATTGTCTCCAACTTAAAAATCAAAATTCGAATTATTAAAGCGCAAATTTTCCGCTTTAGTACGGAATTTTTACGTTTTTTTTTTTAAGATTCTCTTAACTTTGATCAGCGTGACTCACACGAATAATTATAAGTCACGTAAATTTTGGGTGAAGTTGGCAAGTAGCTATAAGTCACGTGAATTTTGTGTGATTTTAGCGAAAAACTAAAAATCGCGTGGACTTTGTGTGACTTTAATAGCGACGCAAAAGTCACGTTTTGCCTCTTTTGCTTCTTTTGCACGTTTTGACTCACAAAACGGCGATTAATTAATCACTAATGAAAAGCGAACTCACGTTTACGTCGTTGTCTGTCTGATCCATAAAAGGCGTAAAAGTTGGATCACAGAAGTGATCGATGTATTCCGAGAGTTTGTCATCTTCCGTCGCTTCATTGGAATTCATTTGACTTGCAATTTTCTCTAAAACCCGCTCGCTCAGAATTTTTCTGACTAATTCCTTACGCCGACCTTGAAAATCAATAATAAAACCATATTTTTCATAAAAACAATTTATGTATGTGTATATTCAAGCGTTACCAGTGAGATGGAGCCTCGGAATGTCAGGCTTCTGAAATGCGTCTTGGGTTGATGTGCGCCATCGATCCTTTTCGGGCGCAGAATCTTTAGACGTGTGGAAAATTTGTTGTTCCTTGCGTTGTTGATTATAATTGTGAATATCAACAGGATACAGCTGCTCCGTATTGCCGAGCATTTTTCACGAAAGACGAATCGTACGACGGAAAAAATCTTAACGCCATCTGATTAGGTTCAGTTTCCACGGAAATAATAACTTCGTCCATAATGGTTACTATGGCTACTTATCGTATCTGTAGCTTCGGGTAAATCGAATGAAGGGGTTACATCTATTTGGCGGCCGAAAAAAGGCTTTTTTGTGATTTTCTTTTGCAAAAATCATTGCAGCTTTCCATTTTTTTTTGCCATAATAAAGAGTAAAGAGTATATCTTTGACTATGTTTCATAATTTTTTTATTGAAAAAAATTCACAAATGTAGCAGATATCAAGAGACGCGGTAGCGTCTCGACGCCAAGTATAAAAAAGAAAAATGTGACGCGTGAGACGAGGCGCTACCGCTACTCTTATTATCTCGAAGTTGGGGCTTTTAATATATTTCCCGGACCGCTGTTAAAAAAAAGACCTTCAGCGGTGACCACTGTAACTTCCACACCAATCATTTCAACTGAAAAAACCAAATAAATTTAGTTTTTGTATCGTATCATCTACTCTTTAATCGAAGGATTTAATAAAACATTAATTTTTGTGAAAGTTGTAAGTGAAAGTCTAAATTTCGGTGAAAAAAATCACTTCATTTTCCTTGATATAAAAAAGGACTGCCTTTTGATATAAAAAGAAAGTATGCAACATTTCAAGTAAATCAGTCCACTAGTTTTTGAGATATCGTGGTCACTGATTTTGAAAAGGCGGTCTGGGAAATACATTATATCTGCTATATTTGCGAATTTTTTCCAATAGAAGAAATTGTAAACATTGTCAAAGATATACCCTTTACTATAAAAAAAGAACAGTTCGAAGCCTGCACTCATTTTCCCAAAAAAAAAAAAAAAAAACGCCTTTTTTCGGCCGCCGAAACTAATAAATGGGACGAAAACCGGAAGGCGAAATATCAATGTCAACTGGGTAAAGTTCGGTCTCGCAAAACAAAAAAAAAACGTTAAAAACTTTCAACAAGTTTCGAATAATCGGTAACATTATTTTATTGGCTTGAATTAAATTTCTAGATGGTAAAATTTACACTACATTTCTGTTGACGAATAGAAGTGATTTACGTCATCAGATGATGCCAGTGACGGAGAAAGTGCGTGCCGTCTACAGGCGCGTGAACTGTGTATTCATTGAAAATCGGCGGTTCAAAGCCGTCTTCCGGCAGAGTTTGATAAACAGGCTCGCCGAAGTAAGTGCCAACTTCCCATCCTGGATAATCTTTCATGAGATCCTCCTCTTCGTCCCGATTTTTCCTCACTTGTTTCAGGAATCTGTAGAACAATTTATAATTTCAATACAATACAACTTTATGAACAAAAATATCTGGCCGTACATACTTCACGATTAAAATAAATCTTAGAGTTGTGAATCCTCATTAATTCATGATGAGATATAGTTTGTAGTAGAATTTGTTTTATAATTATGATCTCATAATAATAATTTGTAGTGATTATAAAATAGAGTGTAAACATTTCTATAGCTGAAAAAAAAATTTAATTTGCGCTTTAATATTCGAAGTAATAATGGAAAAAATGATAGAAACAATTAATGCATTAAATTTGTCCTCCATTTTTCCACTATTTCGTTTGATATTGAAGCGGAAATTAGTATTTTTTGCAACTAATCAAATGTTTACACTCTGTTTTATAATCACTACACATTATTATTATGAAGTCATGGTTCCAAAACAAATTGTACATTACTAATTGTGCATTGTTGTGTAAATTATATCTCATGAATTAATGGGGATTTACTATTCTGATCTTAATGCAAAGCTCAAACATGAAATGAAAGCGTTTGCTTAGCTTCCCTAATATATACATAAAACCATTTTGGCAGAGTTTATAATAGGGTTAATGCACCAGTAATTGTACCATCATCAGTGAATGAACAACAGCTTTTTTAGAGCTCATGAGCAGTTATGATGACTCAGCGGAACATTAGATTCCTAATTTGATTCTTTTTTAGCTATCTACTGTGAATATTTTGTCGCAGAAGCTTATTTTCGACTAAAAGTGCAGATTAGATTGGCCTAATTATTAACTGGTGTTTTTGGATTGTTGGCTTTTATTATTTATTTTAATATACAAAATATGCAAAATATGCAAAATATTTTGCGATAAATAGGCGAGATTTTTTTGCTGTTTCACATATTTTGGCGTTCTGATCAACCGCAATTATTTTTGCAAACAATTTGAAAATATTGCATTTTATAAAAACTTTTGATAATCTGCTTATCTGCTTAACTGTTCATTTACCGGTGACTGTACCCTAACTCATGATTACTTATAGAATTTGCCTTCAATACGGTAAAGACAGTGCAAAGATATGACAGAGAACACAGGCTTCGGTGGCGCAGTAGGCAGCGCGTAAGTCTCATAATCTTAAGGTCGTGAGTTCGATCCTCACCCGGAGCATTATTTTTTTATTTTTTTTATTAAATTTTATAAACTTTCACCGTTGATGCTTATTATCCTTCAAGTAATATATAACGAAAAATAAGAATGAAATACAAAAATACGTACGCTCGGTCCTTCTCAGCCTGAAGAAGGGGTAGCATGGCGAATCTTGCGCTTCGCATCTCGATTACCTCCCTCCTGATAGCTCGGTAATTCGTTGAGAACAGACACCATCCAATTGCGTTCGATACGAAGAATGCGGCGACCCCAAATTTAACTGAAACGATGTATTTATTAAAAAAACACTCGGTACAGGTTATGTTTCCGATATTTACGTAATGGTCCGGGGAAGCGGACGCAGTCACTTCGGTTAAGTTTTGGAATATTTCATGACGCTTACAGCCGATGAGGGTGCGGAGCTTTATTCGTTCTGTCTGAATCGGCGCGTAGCCACCGGGCGGTGGTAAATCCTGGGGGCCGATTTTCGATGCGGTAACCATTTTTGCCGATTAAAGACCACCGTCCTCCGACTGGAACTCAACGCGAGCTGCTAACACAGCTGCACAGCTCGAATGATAGTGACAGATACAATATTTCCTAGACGGAATTATCAGGTTGAGAACGTTGAGATGGAAAAATACCCGAGTTGTTATATTTCTGGTTAAGTTACCGCAAACTTTTATTTTGTACAAATTTTGCTAAAAATTCACAAGTCATGACAAAAAACGTATTTTTAACGAGGCATTGGCGGTACAGTCACGTCAATCGCGTACTAAGATTTAAACACATTATCCTATACTATAGTTTCCTCTCAAATGGAAACTATAGTTTCCTTTTGAAAGTATGTTTAAATAAATTGGCGCTATAGTGCCGATAAAGGTGGATTTAAATTAAAGAGATCCTGCTTAATGTAGACAAAAATGTATGGAAAAAAATGAACAGAGAAATAACTCAGTTTATGCTAATAATCAATGAGATATATTATACGCAGTTTTTTGTAAGTCAAACGTGTCATTTTAATTCGTTTTTGTGGAGCGATGGCTCATTTTGTTTCTTGACACATAATGTATAAATTAACCGATGAACATTTGCGATGATATGCATAGCTTACAAATAACAGCCATTTGTTTATGAGAGAAAAAAACAAAGTGACGAATTTAACTAATTTTTTTTCTAATTGATAAATGAACGGAAGAAAATAACTCGATGAACTTGTAAAACGTTCTTCAACGAACGAAACGAGCCGTCGCTCGTGAACAACGAACTAAAATTACAAATTTAACTTAAAAAAAACCGCGCCCTATTGATTATTAGCATAAAATGAGTTATTTTTGTATGATTTTATTTCTATACAATTTTGTCTACATTCAGCCGGATCTCTTTACTTCAGATCCACCTTTATTGACACTAGTTTCCCTTTGAAAGTTTGTACAAACAATTAAGGTAGTCCAAGCGCGGTACACTCTCAGGAAATGTGAAATTCAGAGAAATTCAGAGAGAATTTCGAACGTGTCCCAATGGAATAGAAATCCGAAAAAATCAAGCATATAGAAGGTGTTTGAAAGATCGATTTTGCGTAATAATAATTCCGAAACCTTAAATATCTTAGCAACAAATCTTAGTAAAAGCTAAAAGTTGAACGTTTTTTTATTTTTCATCAATTGTTAATAACATTTGGGAATTACTCTTATGCAAGATTTATCTTTTCAATGCCTTTAATACGCATGACGTTTCAAAAACTTATGCGAACTCAGCATAATATACAAGGACTACCTTAAGGGGACAAATACCTTTAGGAGCGTGAAAAGTAGGTATTTTTCGGGAATTTTTTTGGATAAAATAATCCGATCATTTTCAAATTAGCACATGAGTTTCTTATAACTGTCAAGTTTTAAAAAGAATTTTCTCCCGACTCCACTGAAATAACCCCATTTCGCGTCCGCAACGCGGGCGGAAAATAGCTCATTTTTGACAAATGACACACGCATGCGAAATACGATTTCATTTCCTCCCTAGGGAGGAAATCGGCTCATTCCTGCCCTGCGGGAGAAATGAAAATCGCATTACGCATGCGGATCGTCATTTGTTAAAAATAACCTAATTTTCCGTCCCCGTTGCACACGCGAAATGGAGTTATTTTGCAGTGAAATCGGGAGAAAAGTATAGTACGCTACATGGGAGGGATGCAACTTTTCACCTCGTGTGAATTTCTGCCCTCGCTTCGCTCGGGCATCAAACTTCACACTCGGTGAAAAGTTGCACTTCCCTCCCTTGTAGCGTAATGTACTATTTTTTTTTTGGGATGATTAACAAAATGGCAGCGTTATTAAGGGTCTTCGGATGCTTGTTTTCCGCGACATCGGAAAGTGCTGCAGCTGTCACCCTTTTTCTGTCGATCTGAAAACGATTTAATAAGTGTCATTCGTTTACTGACATATTAAGGCGACGGATGTACCTTAAAAATTATGAAAAAGTTCAAAATTGCGAATTTGGGAGCCTTGTTACTCCAAAGGTCGAATTTTCGACCATTTTTTCGACATATGTGACCCCAAAAAAATTATTTATTTACATGCTACCTCTCAAAATGTAGGTATATCCTTCCGATAATATTACTGAGAGTAACCTCCCAAAATTTCATCCAAATCCGTCAATATCTTTTAGAGCTACAGCACGAGCAGTTTTTGAAAAAGTAGTTTCGAGATAGTCGCGTGTAAAGTTTCAATGTGCCCCTGTGTTTCAGTGTCCCCGCACTCTTGACTATATGCAATAACTTCGCAAATATTCAATATTTCGTGTTTTCCTTTAGTCCGTATATTCTTTGAGTATCACACTTTCGAAACATGTAATTAAAAAAAATCGATTTTTTGAAAATTCTAAAGGTAATTCTCCCCTTAATATTTACTCATGGATAAAAAAAGATGTAAAAATAAACGCAGTAGCTAGTTTGTATTTAATACACATCTTTACTCCGTAATATCTCCATTCAGACACAATATACATCGTACAAAAACCATCAACACACATCAGGATTTTTCTTGGTCGCAGCAGGCGGATTGAGATTGCCCGTATCCCCTGACTCAAGTTGCTTAAGCAGTCGAAAAAGCGCGGCCGCTTCCCTAATGCGACTGAATTCGATACAAAAAGCTTGCACCTCGATAAACAGTTCCTGCACATTAATAATCTTATTTCTAATGAGCGACTGAAGGAAAACGCAGACGAGTCGAACGAGCCGATTCTGCATGTAACGATCCTTGATGGTTTCGCAGGTGGAGATGCAGTTGCTGATGTAAAGATGAACGAATTCGGTCGGCAAATCGACGGTCGTCGTGAGACGATTGACGACTTCCATCGAGTGAAGGGACATTTCCATGTTGACGAGAACGCTGAAGTATTCGGTGATCTGACTCGACTGCATCAATTTCAAAAGCACCTCTATCGCGATCAGAGGATTATTTTCAACGAGATCCGGCAATTTTCCGGGCGTAAGACCTATATGATAAACGAGCTTGGGTTCCTTATCCAATTCGTTGACGAGATGCTGCTGCTGCTGAAGCGTCAGGACGCTCTTGAAAGCTTTTCCCATGAGTCTCCGAGCTTCAGCTCCGGCGCAGTTCGAGACGCACATACTTGTATCGTATTCCGGAACAAATTGCTTCGGGTTTGAGATGTGCATCCAATTGGATTCGCCGGCGTACAGTGGCGGCGCCAGGCGAAGAAATTCCGGAGCATAGCTTTCGTAGCAAACCGGAGGATCCCCCAAACATAGTTCCTCGATGATGGCCCTCGCATCTTTCGGATCGCTTGGAACGGTCTCATCCGCATCAGAAAGTATCACAGGATATCCGCATTTGCTGACCGATGGCAATTCCGAGTGATGTTCGACCAGACGAAGCTGCAAACTCGTCAAATCCAAGTCTGCAGCAATGGGGCTGAAGCAGACCTCGTCCATTATTTGACGGGGCGTTTGCTTCATTATCTCCTTTCCCTCGGAGCCGAGGAGCTTGGCGAGAACGTTTTTCTCACCCGGCGACAGCGACGGAACGTTTCCGTCGCTGTTAGGTCGAGAAACATTGGTCTCATTGTGCGTCTGGAAAATTTTGACAAACACACCAACGAAAGGGCTCTGGCTTATCGGTTTTCCTCTGTAGAGGTCGTGAAGCAGAGCTATCGCGATTATTCTTTGTGTGTTGTTGGACAGAAGGTCGGCATTTTGTAGGAGAAGCAGCAACGTGACGCCGACTTTGAAACGATTCTCAGGGGGAAAAATGTGATGCAGTTGGTTCGAGAGATTCTCCAGTTGGGTGTCGATGTTGACCTCGTCGAGGATGTCCAGGAGCTTCGACAGATCAACCGGTGTCAAGGACATGTTTTGTTTTCCGATCTGTGAGAGAAATCGTCTGATAAATTAACATCAATTATTTATTGCATTAGAAAGAGAAAAAAATACAGTAGAGCGTCGATTATCCGAACGTCAATTATCCAAAATCTCAATCATCCGAACGATGATTTTGTTTATCCGAATCGTCAATCATCCGAATCGTCAATCATCCGAACAGCAATTCGGTTTATCCGAATTTTCCATTTTTCAAACGACGATGTCGTTTGGAAAACCGAAACTTTGTCGCTAGAAGAAAGAAAATCCTCGATTTTTTTCCCAAGGGCTCATTATATAAATAGCTCATTATATACAATCCGGCGATTTTATCAGAATATATAATAACTAACTAATAATAACTAACAATGTGATATTAAAAATATTAATTTTTGATAAAAACATACATATTCTAATATTTTAAGCGTTTCAGTTCCTGCCTCCCCCTTCAGAAAATATTGGTGTTCAGTCATCTGAATTTTTGATTATCCAAACGATAGTCGATCCCAATTAGTTCGGATAATCGACGCTCTACCGTAGTTGTTGTTCTTACGGTGGGATTAAAGACGGACATCGACACATTGGGAAATGCGCAATGCCACAGCAAAAGGACGATAATAAAAATCACAGAGTGGATTAAAACGTATGGGGAAAGAATTCTTGCGGAGAATCAGACTCTACTCTTAGTTATTTGAAACCACTGTACTTGTTTTACCAATGTAAATTCTATTTAGATAGTTATATTGTTTCATTATTATCTTCGTTAACTAATTATTATTATCCAACGGTTAATACACTGAATTTTTTTTTGTTTTTTTCTTTTTCTCGTTTTTCATTGAGACGTTGATCACCAAATTTGTGCACTGACACACGGACAGATTGTTGCCAAATGTTAGAGAAACTATGTACATTTATGTTCAATAAAACCTATTATTATTGACAGTCGGAGCAATGAGTTAACCTCAATCCCCGACTCTGCTTACCAGTCATTCGTAATTACATCTCAGCTGAAATTGGTGTCAACTAAAAATGAACGACAGTGAAAAAGACAAACAAGACAATAATATAGCTACACTTGTTCGATGTTGTATTAAATATTTCGGGAAAATAATAAAATAAAACACACTCATCTGAAAGGGACCGTGTATGATGTTGATAAGTGACGGTCACTTTTCCGGCGCGTCAAATGACGCGATTCGAGGCGCCATCTGTAATCTCGCGATAGAACGAAAATTAGCGAGAACAGACGCAGGGTTGTTGATGATTACCATCGTGTTGCCGGCGCGAAAAAATTTTGTTCGTGACTGTAGACGCCATCCCGGATCGCCTTCTTTTGACGACACGCTCTTTCCGAGACAGGCGCAAACATGGCAGAGGTATGCGTTCACGATAAACGATTGGAAATCCACGAAAATCTCTGGAATCGTTGTATCGCGAAGCTCGTAACGCCGCTCGTTGAGTTTCGGTGTTATTTCGTCGATCGGCCAACTGATTATTTATCGCCAAATAGTTAAACGTGTCGCCGAGAATCGTTCTGGAAAAATGACTTACAGTGTTTTCTCGTTGTTTTCCAGGTCGACGAAACTCTCAAGAAGAAGAGGACTTTCCGTAAGTTCACCTTCCGTGGGGTGGACTTGGATCAACTCCTGGACATGTCCCAGTAAGTTTTCGATTTATTTTTCAACCCTTTTTTTTCATCGTACCTAACCTCCAATTTCACTGATTTGTGTATATTATTTCCTGTCAAGTCCTCTATCAACCTTTTTTTCTTAATTCGTTAACAATATACTTTCATATTATTTTGTGATCGTTGTCATTGGCCTAAAATGATAAGTATTACAAAAAATACACAATAGGGTAGAAGTAACGGGTTTGGCCACCTTTGGTCCAGTTGTGTCCACTGCGACTTTGAAAGGACACAATTATTTGTATTGTTAAGGCAAAACTAAATTGCAGGGGTAATCTTGTTAACTTGTATGGACACTTTCCAAATTTCAACATGGAAATACAGGAGTATAATAATGAAGGTAGTCCTCCCGCCTTGTCCGATGCCGCATAAGTTTGAGGGAGAATTAGACAGAATTTCCGGACAGTTCTCGATAAGATAAAAATCTGAAAAAAAACAAGCATATGGAAGATGCTGAAAAGATTATTTTAGCAAAATAATAATTGAAAAATGTTAATAATAAATTACTTAAATAAATAATAATGCAACAAATTACCCGGTAACTTAATTTTTTTTTTGTTACGAAAAACATTTGTTTTTTTTTCTGAATACGTATGCATTTTTTCGGAATTTTGTTTGATGTTTGAAAATAACGTTTTTTTTTTTAAGAATAAAATTGAAAACCAGACAAAATTCTGAAAAAATTCATACGTATTCAGATAAATAACCAAATGATTTTCATAACAAAACAAATTAAGTTACCGGGTGCAATGTGTTGCACTATTATTTGTTTAAGTAATTTATTATTAAAAATGTTCAATTATTATTGTGCCAAACTAATCTTTTCAGTATCTTCTGAAGGCTTGATTTTTTTTAGATTTTTATCTTATCGAAAACTGTCCGAAAATTCTGTCTAATTCTCCCTCGAACTTATGCGGCATCAGACAAGGCGGGAGAACTACCTTAAACATAAATTATAGTGAAAATGAGTATTTGTCGACAAAAATAATAGAAGCTTGTAACATTGATATCAAATAACTACTTTGCTATTTCTAATAATTTCTGTGATATCAAATAACCACTTTGCTATTTCTAATAATTTCAGTGATATCAAGCAACTTTGCACTTTGCTATTTTTAATAATTTCAGTGATATCAAATAACCATTTTGCTATTTCTAATTATTTCAGCGAACAACTCATGGAGTTGTTGCACGCCCGCGCTCGCAGGCGTTTCTCGCACGGTCTGAAGAGGAAGCCAATGGCGCTGGTGAAGAAGCTGCGCAAGGCCAAGAAGGAAGCTCCTCCCAATGAGAAGCCTGAGATCGTAAAGACTCACCTCCGCAACATGATAATCGTGCCCGAGATGGTCGGATCCATTGTCGGTGTTTACAACGGCAAGACCTTCAACCAGGTGGAAATCAAGCCGGAAATGATCGGTCACTACCTCGGCGAGTTCTCCGTTACGTACAAGCCCGTTAAGCACGGTAGACCCGGTATCGGTGCTACCCACTCGTCGCGTTTTATTCCACTGAAGTAATCTGTATTTCTTTACGAATAAAATAATGTAAAAAGTCAAACAACTTTCATCTTTGTAATCGCATTTCACATATCTTATTATTTTTTATCAACGGTATTACAGGAGTTAAGGATGTTATACAGCTGCGCACTAGTCAAATGAGTGACGATTTAAAACAATTATTTATACACCGTTTTATACATCTGTTGACGAATTTGAATGGTGATTCGTATTGCCAGGTATGTTCTTAACCAGGGAAAAATTTAATTGCAATGGATTTGCAAAAACATTAACCGATTTACGCAAACTTGCGAAAAAGTGCTTGTCGTTAAGTTCTTTCAAAGAGTAAACGGTGTTTTTTGCTTGATTCGGATGTTTCACGGCTTCCTTAAATAAATTGTAGTTGTAATAATTAAGTCTTTATAAATTTGCTGCAAAAAATATTTGTAACATTTTTCGTTGAAAAAAAAACAGCTGCTTGCTAAAGAAATATGTCGGTGACTAAACAAAAGCCTGTCATTTTTAAACGGAAAATGTTATAAATGATTTATGAGGCAAATTCATAAAGCATTTTTCAAGAAAGACAATGAGCTGTGAAACATCCAAATCGAACAAAAAGACATGGTTAATTCTTTAAAAAAACTTAACGAAAAGTACCTTTTCAAAAGTTTGCGTAAATCGGTAAATATTTCTGCAAATCCGTTGCAATTAAATTTTTTCCTGATCAAGAACATATCTGGCAATAGAAATCATTATTAAAAATAACCAATAGATGCGTAAAACAAGGTATATTTAATAAAAAAAAAATCAGCGCTCATTTGACTAGTGTGCATCTGTAGAACATCCTTAAAAGAGTGGTCATAGGGAGCCTTCAGATACTACACTTCGTTTGTGAATTATTTTATTTTTATTTTAATACAGTGGACGAGACATGCCCTTGAAAATGGGATAACAATTATTATAATAATGGCGTCAGAATTGGCTTATGGTATGGATATAATATCAAATAAATGTTAATTATTAATGTGGCTAGTTAAGGAAGTAATGTTTCTGAAAAAATAGTTTACCAAGAGGTAGGAAGTATATGACGCAAAGTCCATTCTCCAAGCTACGAGTCTTGTCTAATGAAAGATAATGTTGACTCAAACTGCATAAGATGTAAAAAAAAATAATAGTGTACTTGTAAGATATTACAATTACATTAAAAAATCTCACTCTGTAGAGATGAGGTCAGGAGTTAATCGAATTCGACTGGGAAGTCCCATGTGCACCTTGAGAGAAAGGTACGTATCGTTGAAATCGATATGCGGAGACGTAAGCGACAAGTGTTTATTTATCGCTAGAAGCAAAACTAACAAGATTGATACACCATAATAATAGTGTACTCATGATTTTTTTCCTTCCAAATTAGTTAAAATTTAAGTAATGAAAATGCTTTCGAAACTGAAAGGCATCTACTGAAGGATGTTATATAGCTCCACACTAGTCAAATGAGTGCTGATTAAAAAAAAATAGTTTATACACAGTTGTATGCATCTATTGACTATTTTCAATGGTGATTTGTATTAGCAGGTATATTCTTGACCTGAAAAAAATTTAATTGCAATCGATTTGCAAAAATATTTACCGATTTACGGAAACTTTCGAAAAGGTACTTTTCGTTCAGTTTTTTAAACGAATAAACCGTGTTTTTTCCTCGGTTTGAATGTTTCATGGCTCATTGTATTCCTTAAAAGATGCTTTACGAATTTGCCTCATAAACAATTTGTAACAATGTCCGTTGAAAAATTACAGCTGTTTGTTTACAAAAGATTTTTGTCGATGGGTAAACGAAAGGCTGTCTTTTTAAACGGACAATGTTATAAACGTTTTCAAAAGTTTACATAAATCAGTTAATATTTTTTTGCAAATCCATAGCAATCAAATTTTTCTCTGGTTAAGAGGATACCTGGCACTACGAATCACCATTCAAATTAGTCAACAGATGCATAAAACTGTGTATAAGCTGTCTTTTAAAATCAGCACTCATTTGATTAGTGTAGAGCTGTATAAGACCCTTAACTGATGTTTGAGAATGTGCGAATAACTTCTTTTACCAAACGAAACTACTGGCTTCCGATAATATATTCGAATGTTTACAAGCCAATCCCGAATCATTGATGGAGCTTATTCGAATAATTCATAAATTGTTTCGATTACACGAGTCCTTAAGGAATCTCTCGATTTATTCGATTTGTTTATTAATTATAAGTAAAGCAAAGCATAAATGCGTCAAACTAACAAGTGAAGAAAAACGGAAATGAAATTTCTGCTTCATGTTTTTATTAAAGTTATTTATGTAGCATTTAATTTTCGAGCATGGCAAGTTTAGTTGCACGACTCAACGGTTGGCATCGTAAATCCTCGAAGAGAGAGGTTCACAATGTTTCTGTCATTAAAAAATGTCTGCTTAAAAATCACATGAAATTGTTATCGAAAAATTTATCCTCTCCGTAATTTTATAATTTGTCGTTTATACGGGATCGCGTAATTATGGAAGCAATAGAAAAACAAAATTCCCAAAACGATAACATTAGTTTACAGCATACAATATTGCGTAGTTCTACACATTTACCATTGATATCGTCAAAGAAGTGTAGCAGTGATGATAGCAGTAGGCCACGACCACTGATTTTTTTTTTTGGAAGTGTCTATTGGGACCACACTGTAGAATCGCGGTATACCGTGACTTATCGCACGGTATAATTACATTCTTTGACTAATTATACCGTGCACGGAATAGGTTCCTATGGTATACCGAATTTTGAGTGCGAATATGCCGTGATACCTTGCACGGTTTTAGATGCCTCAAAAAATGTACGCACGGTCTGAAGGAGGTAACTGAGATACTGTCGAAATTTGACGAAATTCATCCTTACTAAAGCGGAAAATTTGCGCTTTAGTAAGGAATTTCGTCGGATTTCCTCTTAAAAAAAAAAAAAAAAAAAAAACTATATAGAATGTTTGTCTTTCATCGATTTTTCTTACTAAAGCGGAAATTTACTGCTTTAGCAAGGAATTTCGTCGAATTTCGACGAAATTCCTTGCCTTCGTACGGCTCCAAGCCGTACGTAAATTTTGCTGTGACATCTAAACCGTGTACAATATTACAACATGTTTTGATTCAAAATGCTGCATAGGGTAGATGCACCGGTTGTGGCCAGTGTACCATTTGTGGCCATTTTTACTATAATTTATTTCAAAGTATTGTTTTTCCTGTATTTTCATGTTGATATTTAGAAAGTATCCATACAAATTAACAAGATGATCTATACAATTTTGTTTCTTTTTAACAATACAAATAATTCTGTCCTTTCAAAGTCGGTGGCCACAACTGGACCAAAGGTGGCCAAAACCGGTACTTCTACCTTATCGCAGGAACCTATTCCGTGCACGTTATAATTACTCGAAAAAATGCAATTATAACGAGTGTTGGTTCACGGTATACCGTAATCCTACGGTGTTTTCTCAATAGACACTTCCGTTTTTGTTTTTTTTCTTTTTCACGTTTTTTTCCTTCATCTACCGTCCGGCTGTTCATCATCTGCCTCGACATGTATATCTTACATGTATGTACACAAAAATACTTGCAAACACGATCACATATGAAAACGCCTAGTGCTCGATGAATTCACAAAAGAAAAAAAAAGAAAGAAAAAGAATAAGAGATATTAGGTCGTTGAGACCGCGTCGTCGTTCTGGAATATTTCTTCCTTTATTTCTCGCTCGTTTTCGGTGCTCGGTGTTCCTTGACAGAGGTTTATTTTCTGATCGTCCGCTTTGTCCTCGTTTCTGTTTTGTTGGGGCGTTACGAAATTCGTACTGGATGAGTTTTGATCGGACGCCGCATCGTTCGCCGGTTCTTCCTTGATCTCGCGTTTGACGACGCTCAACGCCGTTTTCTTCGACTTCGCGGCTTCTTTCGGACAGTCTATTCTGTCGCGTTCGTACATGAACGTCTTTCGTTTTCTCTTGGTCGGTTTGCAAACCTTCTTGTAGAGAAGCTTCATTTCCTTGACGCGGCTCGTCGGTATTGTCCAGTCCATCTCGCACGACGACATGTCCGGATTACGCGTTGGGTCCTCGTCCCTCTTATACTCCGGTATCGGAATTCCCAGGTTCTTCATCACGCTCACTATTACGTCATCCACGTTGCCATTTATCACTAGATCGGCTTTCTTGTCCTGCGGAAAAAAGTCACGCAACGACATGATGGGGATAGCGAACCAGACAAATTTAAGTGGCTGTTAATGAGGTTGAAGCGCTGAGGTTGGAGCTCCACACTAGTCAAAAGAGTGCTGATTTTTTAAATAATTTATACACAGTTTTTAAAACACCTTTCAATTATTTTTAATGGCGATTCATATTGCCAGGTATTTTCTTGGCCAGGGAAAATTTAATTGCAACAGATTTGCATAAATATTAACCGATTTACGCAAACTTTTGAAAAGGTGATTTTTATTCAGTTTTTTCAAAGAATAAACCGTGTTTTTTGTTCGATTTTGATCTATCGCGCCTCATTCTCTTCCTTCAGAGATGCTTTACGTATTTATTATCTAGATATTCGACAGTGTATACCAGTTAAAAATTACAGATGGTTGCTTACGAAGAAATTACGTCGATGGGCAAACAAAAGACTGTAATGTTTAAACGGTGAATACTATCAAATATCTTGACGGCGAATACGTAAAGCATCTCTCAAGGAAGAGAATGAACCGTGCAAATCAAAATCGAACAAAAACATGGTTTATTCTTTGAAAAAACTGAATGAAAATTACCTTTTAAAAAGTTTGCGTAAATCGGTTAATATTTGTGCAAATCTATTGCAATTCAGTTTTCCCCTGGTCACGAACATATATTTTTATACAAATCACCATAAACTATACCTAATTGATTCATAAAACTTGTGTAAACGATTTTTTTTTAATTAACAGTCATTTGCCTAGTGCGTAGCGCTCCAACCTCCTTAATGTCGTATTCTACTCTAGGCAATCATTTTAACCAGAGTTGTAAATGCCTGATAGGGTAGATGTACTATTAGTAGCCACTGTACCTATTGTGGCCATTTTTATTAATTTATTCTTGAAATTATTTTTTCCCCATAAAAACGTGTTGACGTTTCGAACAAATTCATATAAATTTAGCGATTGAGCTACTCGGCGTTTTTTTATGCCATTAAATGTGTTGTTTTATTCCTTTGAATGTGATGGCCACAATCGGCCCTAAAGTGGCCAAAAACGGTACGTCTACCCTACTTATAGAAATAATGATAATGATACCAACAGCTTTATAATAATTACGTACGTGCTTAGTTGGCTGTAGATTGCAGATGACCAGTCGACCGCCGTATTTCTTCGTGTATAACGGCAAATTTCCACTTGGAATTATCTGAAGAGTTGTTCCCAAGCAAATGCTCAGGTCTGCGACGCTAAAGTTATGAAAAGTAGTTGGAGTTTAACGGAACATTTGTCAAGCCCATGGAAAATGTGGCATCGTTTTCTCGCAGTCTGGGAAATCAGGGGAATGAGATGAACAACTGATGTCGTTTGTTACCTCGAATGCAGATCGGAAAGGGCGAGATCGTTGTCGGGTAAATTGTGTTCCCAGTCGAGAATGGTGTCGTGCATTCTTCCTCGGCAAGGACGACCACCGATCTGTTCGGACCTGCAGACAGTCTCCAGACATTTCTTGCCGACGCTTGTGGTCGCAAAATTACGGATGAATTGTCTGGAATAAAAATAAAAAATACATTTTTTTCTCGCGTTCTAAATTCTAAACAGTTACGATTAGGATTGCCCTTCTTTTTTAATCGATTATTCGAAAAATGGATCTTTTTGTCACCAATTAATCGATTTTTGGAACGATCTTTTCGAACCTCCTTAATCCATCGAATTGATAAATTCAGTTCTAGATCGATCCACATTTCTTTATTTGTTGTTATACAGGGTGTCCCAAAAGTAATGAGGTTCCGGCTGCTTAACCCTGTTCGCTTAGCCCTGTTTATGTACAGGGTTAGTGAATAGGTTTAGCAGGGCAAAAACTACGAAGTTCCGGACGCTTAACCCTGTTCATATACAGGGTTAAACGAATAGGGTTAAGCAGCAGATACTTCAAAACTTTTGGGATATCCTGTACAGGGTGATTCAGAATGTTTTCTCCACCCATTAGTATTTGGTAGATAATCATCTCCTGAGCAAAGTTACTTAGGCTTTTTTCGAAATTCGCAATATTTATTTATAAACAAGCATTAACGAGTTTGAATAACTGAACCAATCGGAGCAGCAGAATTTGGCGCGCACGAATGTTCGATATCGACTGAAGTTGCCGAATCTCCGTAAAACAATATCAATTGATACCAAACACTCGAGCGCGCCAAATTCTATTGCTCCGATTGGTCCAGTTATTCAAACTCGTTAATGCTTGTTTATAAATAAATATTGCGAATTTCGAAAAACGCCTAAGTAACTTTGCTCAGGAGACGATTATCTACCAAATACTAATGGGTGGAGAAAACATTCTGAATCACTCTGTATAGAGAAAAAAAAGAAATCGATTTTCGGTAGATCGATATTATGGTACACAATTTATGCCTGACTCGATTCATTTGGGTGTAATTCGAATCGATTCGAAAAATTGATTCTTTTCAAATAATCTGGCAACCCTAGTTACGATACAAAATATCATGGTGGTTGTACTACTGAAATAAAACACTCGCCTTCCGCATTTATCGCACTGTTCGACAAACATATTTCCGTGTAACTCGGCGAGATTTCGTCTGGGAATGCCAGACCTTAAGTGCAATCCATCGATGTTTTGGCTTATGATGAACTTAATTTTGTCTGGAAAAACGATTAATTATAATAATTAATAAAAATGTATTGAGAAAAATTAATTATAAGTATTCATAATAATTAATACATTTTTACTCGTATCATTGTATATTTGGACAAAAACAACTTACGACTGTCAATGAGTTTTTTAAGAGCCATGTGTGTTTTCGTAGGCACAGCTTCGTCGAACGAAATGCTCATGTCCGGTTTCAAGCCTTTTTGCTCCAATGTCCAAACTCCGTTCAGACCTCTGTTGCGTAGATGATTCAAAATGAAATGAGAAAGCAGTGTTACAGTCTTTCGTTGCTCACAAATGCGATACAACTTTTTAACGAATAAATAAGACGGAGCGTTTATAGATAATGAGATCCTAACCGGAAGTCAGGAATCCCTGCTGCGGTGCTGATACCGGCGCCGGTGTGAACGACGACGTGACGCGCCGCCTCTATCCATTCCGCAAGAAGCCCACATTTTAGCCTCAGGGTCTCGGCGCTATCGTATTTCTGCAAATATTTTGCATGTGGAATAATGGCTTAAATATTGGATTTGCACTGTACATAGAACAAACTATATACAGAATAGTGCTATTGGATACTTCCTTCTTTATATGGTATCTTTTTGGAAATACAAAATTAGTATCGACTCTAATTTTTTCTAACAATATTAATATTAAATACTAATACGATAGATAGCACGCTAACTAAAATGTTGCGTGCAAAGGTATTTTGAAAAATGATTATTAAAAAGAAAAAAGAAATGAACTAAAAATATAGTTTGTTAATGAATAAATATTTTTCTTGTTGGAAAGTCGAATGCAGATTGGTAGATGCATTTTTAGCCACTTAGAAAATTGTCAAAAGTACCGTCTATGTGCGAATAAAGCAAAAGATAGTGCAGCGATGGGTATTTATCTGTTATTTTTTAGAAATACATAATTAGAGTGTTTTTTGTAACAATATCAATATCAATCGCTAACATAGTAGATAGTCCACTATGTAGCATACAAAACTATTTTTTAAATTAATTTATTATTATTAAAAACAAAAAACAAAAAAAAATTATATTAATAAACATTTTTTTTTTAAAGTCGAGTGCATATCGGTAGACTTATTTGTCGCCGCTCGTAAAATCGTCAAAAGTATCTCGACGCTCGAATAAAGCGGAAGAAAGTGGCGACGGGTATTTGGGTACCTCTTCGAGGCCGAGAACTCCTTTGTTTTCGTAGGGTGACAGGCCATCGGCGTAACTGCATGACATATCGCGGCGGATAACAACGTCGGTTATTATCGAGTCGCGTCTCTCTCTCTCGTTTCTCTCTCGTTTCTCTCGTCTCGCGAGAAATAATAATCGCGGTCGTCGTTCGAGTTTCTCAGCAGCCGACGACTCGATGAGAATTCGTCTCGGCTGATTACGCGGAAACCGCGGCCCGTACGGTCGCTGGTCGGGAGTTTTTCGTCGTCGTCGAGCGCGGCGCAGTCAGGTTGAATAAACCACAACGTAAACAATGTTCAAATAACAACAATGACCGCGTGCCGGGCGGGGGCTGTGTACACGCGCGACAGATGACGTTCCAATGATAGGAAACTCGTAATGCGCTAGTGAAAACGCTTTTATATTTTGGTATACTGGTTCGTCATCTACAATATGCGGCGGCGGGCAACGCCGAGATGCATAATAAAACTGCTTTACCTCGCTTTTGCCGTGGGGAGGATTGTCCGCGGAAATCGACCGGCGGCGGAATATCGCTCGGCTGTTTCGACCAATCGCCGTCGCGAACGCGCACTCAAAGCCCACGGTCGCCGCGTTCTCATTGGCCGAGCCGCGCAGCCGACGAGCCTCGCGATTGGTCGCACCGCGTTGCGGTACGCGATTGGAAAAAAAAGGAAGGGGCGGCAAGTGTCGGCGTTTGGCTTTTGTTACCGGTCATTTGACGACGGCCTGGTAAGTTTATACGTGCGTTGAGCTTCCGCACAAATTTGTTGCAACAGGCGCTCCTCTGGGTAACGAACATTTTTTTAATCAGTTTTTGTTTTCACTTTCCCGCAGAGTTTCGTGGATTTTTCGTTGATGCGAGAGTGGACAGTGCCTGTGGCGGTAGCATTGGAACGACAGGGAACAATACCGAATGTGCAGTGGCACATCGCGCAGATGGAGAACACGCATTTCACAAGATTTGGCTTCGTATTTGGCCGCGCAGCAGCCAAAATACGGAAAATGAATCACATATTTCGGTAAAAAGATGACACCGTTTGTAGCATGTGAAACACTGAGCGCCGAAAATCTCCGGGACAGCGGTTTGTCGCGAATTATGAACGGATCGAAGTGAAAATTGAAATACAGACGCCAGTAATGTAAATCTCCGGAACGAATTAATCAGAATTTTGATTTTCGAAAGAAAAAATTACAGATCGATTACCGACAGCGTTTTTTTTGTTTCAAAATCAAAATTCTGACTAATTTATTCCCGAAATTCACATTACTGGCGTCTGTATATCAATTTTCACTTCGATCCGTTCATAATTCGCGACAAAAAGCTGTCCCAAACTTTTGAGGTGCGTGTCGGTATTTCACATGGCCTTAAGGGGATGCTGGAGTAGATTTTTTTATCGACCGGTCGGTAAAAAAGTGCGGTTTCGTAGTTTACAGAATTCGTTGTTAATTGTACGACAAATAAGTCTGAAATTGCACAGGATTATAATATCAACATAGGTGCATCGGCGTCCACTCGAATTTTGGGTGAAAACGCTTCAAAATCAAAGAAAATCGTAAATTTGCAAACCTGTCGAAAACCAATATGGCCGCTCGAACTGTCGACTGCCACCTCTTTTGTATTATATAAACAGTTTTAGGTATCACATTCGAAAAATGAGAGTGGACGCCGATGCGCCTACGTTGATATTATAATCCTGTGAAATATGAGACAAATTTGTGCTAAAATAACAACGAATTCTGTAAACTACGTAACCGTACTTTTTTCCGACCTGTCGGTAAAAAAATCTACTCCAGCATCCCCTTATGCGTTCGGCAAACGGAGTGCGCGACGATGGGCGGTTCATCGAGCGGCGGGGCAACCGAACTCGGGAGTGATTGGCCCGGCAAGTGGATCGGTCCTCAATTGCCTTTGAAGCAAGTTCGCGATTACGCCGGTGTTTTGTTTACCGTCTCGGACCACGTGGGGATTCGTTAGCCGTATCAACAAAAATAATCGCTTGCCTCAACTGAAGCCTGTCAAGAATTACGAAGAAGAAGAAGAATCGCTCGTCGCTAACGAAGAAGCAAGTGTCGTGACGGTCGTGACTCGACAGCACTTCGCCCGAATATTTTTCCGGCGCTGCGACAATGGAGATCGACAGGGATCACGTTTCCTTCACGACCGCCGCAGGTTTTTGCCCCGATTGCGGCTCGATATTGCCGCTTCTCGGGGACAGGGGCGGCGTCACGTGCTACGCCTGTAAAAGACAATGGGGTTCCGATGGTACGTCGTTTCCCAGAATATTGTTATTAAAAAATTGCGCGTCGACATAACCTACAAATTACCGATTGTTTTAAACAGTGTTTGGAAACATGGCCATGTCCTACACGCTCCACTTCAACACCAAAGACACATACGCGTCGGCCAAAGCCAAAGACGACGCTGAAGAAGACGAAGCCGAGGGACCCATCGTCGACAGACAGTGTCCGCAATGTTCCAACGACAAAATGTCCTACGCTACGCTTCAGTTGCGATCGGCGGATGAAGGACAAACTGTATTTTATACGTGTACCAAGTGCAGGTATGCAATTTCCCAAAGAGCATCTACGCTGTTAAAAATGTTTGCGAATTTACATTACTAGAAATTTGATTTATCAGCTGATTATCCAATTTAACCCTTACAAATTCCACATTGTTATATCACATTCCTTAACTTTGATATTAAATTTCCGAATTTGTATAGGATTCAGTAGAAAATGCTGCAATTTTACATTGCACTTGCATGTTAAATTTTATACACCAGTTTATGTAAACAGGCTTCATTTACTTGTAATGGAAACTCATGCAAAATATTTTTAACAGTGTACTTACACTGTTAAGTGTAAGTACACTGTTAAAAATGTTTTGTGTAAGCTTCCATTATGAGTAAAGGAAGCCTTTTGCATATACGTTTACATAAACTGGTATTTAAATTCAACATGCAAGTGACATGTAAAATTACAATATTTTCTACCACATCTTATCAAAATTAGAATATTTAATACAAAATTTAATAGTATCAAAATTTGAAATTTTCACCACGTTTTTTAATACACATGTGTATTAAATTTAATACATCAGCTTATAAATCAGATTTTCAGTAAAGTAAATACACAAACAATTTTAACAGTTTATCTTCATCTGTATGTATACTTCCTTAATCCAGCCACTGACCACAATGTTTGTGTTCTTTCAGATTCAAGGAAACAGAAAACTCCTGAGTTGGTTCTTCCTTCGCCTCTGTTTATCTGTTATTGCTAAGATTAAGATTACAGCTGTAATCGTCGTGCAAATCCAATCACTGTTATCAATGTTATATTAAATCTTTCAAGAGTAATTTTTGCATAGTTCCCTTTAGTTTTTCTTTAAAGTAATGGTTGATATTTTATTGTCATTATCAATGCCATATATCAAGTCCATAATAAGTAACTGTGGTCTTATTAAGGGAGTTAAGTCGATACGTTGCAGAATACAATGTTTTCCGGATGATTTTACACGCATAGCATCACATTGCTATTACGCTTTCTGATTTTCGATACATGACACTACGTCGCGAACGTCTTCCGCTGATCCTAAAACGATTGGCGATCTCTGATGTATGCTCGTTGGTACTACATCTAGTATATCTATCTTTCCAGTTGAAGCTAAGCCACCAGCTTGTTCGATCAAATAGGCCATAGGGATACACTCGTAAAGTAGTCGGAGCTGAAAATAGACGAGACAATGTCAGAATCGGAATTTAAGAGTGCTTAAAAATACACCGTGTTTAGAGTCGCGCAAATTACGCAAAGGTGACTTTGTGTCACTATTGACACTCAAAGCCCACGTGACTTTTAGTTATATGTTCAAAAATCGCGCTAATTTCTTATAACGCCCTTTTCCTTTAAAAACACTGCAGTACCAAAGCGGACATTTTCCGCTTTAGTAATGACTTTTTACGGTTTCTTAAAAAGATTTTCTTAACTTTGATCAGCGTAACTCGCACGAATAACTATAAGACACGTGCATTTTGCGTGACCTTTGCAAATAGCTACAAGTCACGAGAATTTTGTGTGATTTTAGCAAAAAACAAAGTCACGTGGATTTTGTGTGACTTTAATAGTGACGCAAGTCACGTTTTGCGTGACAATAGACCAGAGATGTCGTTACGTTTAAATGCTCGTTACGTTTAAAAACATACTTTTAAAATTTGATCCTATTATTTGTTTATTATTATAAGTTTAGTTAAGATGGCATATACGGTATAAAACACAATGTTTTTACTTTATAGAAAAACCTTAAGAGATATTTTTGGCAATAAATTTCATGAAAAAAAAAATAAAAATGATATGTAGCGAGCAAAAGTAACGATCGCTACTTTCATCGTTACTCGTTACTCGTTACATTTACTTTTTACATATTCTTTCATTAAATTCAAGGCCAAAAATGTGTTTTAAAGATTTTATGTGAAGTTAAAACATTGAGTTACATAACGCTTAGGCCACCTTTACTAAACTTTTAATAATAAGTAAATTATAGGATAGATAAAGAAAAGTGTGTGTTTAAAAGTAACGACCAACTGACATCTCTGCTCTAGACACGGCATCAAAGAAAAAAAAAAAAAAAATTGAAAGGTTCGTGCGACCTGAGATTTTGAGATAACTCACTTTGCCATTTGGGTTATCCTTTGTCGCGGGGTACAAAAATACACCCCCGTATTTAATAGTTCTGTGCACATCGGCCACCATTGAGCCAACGTATCTTGCTCCGTAGGCTTTTCCAGTAGCTGGGTATTTTTTTGATTGGATGTAGGCCTTGATTGCCGGATCCCACAATGCTTCGTAGCCTTCGTTGATACTATTGAGAATGAACGAATGAATCAAGCGAATTATTAATTATTTTTTCGTTGGGTTTTGTTCGTATTTCGAACATTTCGATTGCACGCACCTGTAAATTTTTCCTCTCGTCGGTACTCGCATATTCCTTTCCGTTAAAATAAATTCGCCAAGAGCCGGATCGTACATGAATCCGTTGACGCCGCCTCCGATGGAAAGAACAATCATCGTTGCAGATCCGTACAGAGCATAACCAGCCGCAACTAAGTGCCGACCAGTCTGCAGAGCATCGGCTGGTGATGGTTTTTCAGATGTATCGAGCTTCTTGTAAATTCCAAAAATTGATCCGACAGACACTAAACAGTCTATGTTCGATGAGCCGTCAAGTGGGTCGAAGCAGACAATGTATTTCCCTTGTTTATCAGTTTCGACCTCGATAACTTGTTCATTTTCTTCGCTGACAAGAAGACAAGTAGTGTACGACGATCGGAGCATGTTAATGAACAATTCATTGCTGAGAACGTCTAACTTTTTCACTTCTTCCCCTTGAACGTTTGTATTGCCGGCAATGCCGTACCTGAAACATTTTCGAAATCGTTTATCATTACTTTTCTTTTGCAGTGCGTGCGTGCAAATGGGTGTCACGACTCAATAACACTGAACTGTGTTGACATTTGCCAATTCAATATATAAATTCAACATTGCTGATGTCAACACAGTTTTTTTCAACAAAATAATGTTAACAATGATAATGTCAACATATATACAGAACGACACGGTTATCCGCAATTGATAAAGTGATCTCGTATTATTTGTGTTACAACAATTGTAACAATGAGAATTTCAACATATCCAAAACAACAACTCTGCGCCCCACCGTGGAGTTGCCCGTCGTTTGATTTTAAATTTTCGCTTTAGTATGATAAAAATGAATAGTTACAAATATTACAATTAAAAAAAAATGAATGTGAATGGTCACCGCCTGTATTTTTTCAATTGGTTTTAATTCAAAACGAACTTAAAATCTCGTCTACACAGTATACTTTACTTTATTTCCGCTTTAATATGATAAAAACAATACTAAAGCGGAAATCTTTGTATATATAGTAAAGTTTACGCTTTAGTATGATCAAAATGAAGTTCAAGTGTTGCAATTTAAAAAAAGGAATGTGGATGGACACAGCATGTTGGGCTTGACATGGTTAAGTGTGTGGGTGTGTTGAATTGTTGGGCATTTGTATGTTGGGTTGACATCGGCCCTAACAGTTCGGTCCAACCGAATACCGACTATGATCCGCACCGGGTCGTTTCGGGATACGGGATCAACCAGTATTTTACCGAAACCAACCACTGACCAACTGAGATTTAATTGAGTACACGGTTGGTCGGTGGTTGTTTTCTTCAAAATGCTGGTTGTTTTCGTGTTCTTAACCGACCCGGCTAGGTTTTGGTTGATCTTGAGTGGGATTTCGGTTGGTTTTGTGGTTGGTCGATCTGCTAGGGGGGTGAGTGTGTGTATGTTGATTTGTTGTGTGTTGAATTGTCGATGTTGGAATTATATCCATGTTGAATATGAGCCAAAGCCTATTTTGAAACTTGACATATTGTGCAATTAGTGCCCTACGCATGGAATCTTTCGGCAGCGTCGTTACTTTATTATCATTCATTATCATGTCGGACTCGTAAAATACTTCTACGCGGTATTATTTATCTATGCGCTTGGTGAATAATGACGAGCCTCCCTGTCGAAATAAGACACGTGATTGTTCACTAGATAATTACAATCGTGGGGTCAGTAGGGGCGAAACATCGCAATATATTTAGCTTGAAGATTTCCCGTAATCACTGTTTGTGCTACAAATTCGACAATATGCAATGATGGTTTGCTCTCCCGAATTGGACTTTGAAACAGAATAATAAGATTGAACTCTGTAGAAAGTAACGGTCAAATTATTAGTAACAGATGAACTATGCGATATTTAAAAAAAGCGCTCATGCACTATGTACAATGTATTTTTAAGGATATTATACAGCTCCACACTAGTCAAATGAGTGCTGACTTAAAAAAAAAAGTTTGCATAGTTTTACGTATCTGTCGATTATTTTGAATGGTGATTTGTATTGCCAGGTATGTTCTTAACCTGGGAAAAATTTAATTGTAGCGGATTTGCATAAATATTAACCGATTTACGCAAACTTTTGAAAAGGTTATTTTCATTCAGTTTTTTCAAAGAATAAACCGTGTTTTTTGTTCGTTTTGGATGTTTTAGGTCTCATTGTCTTTCTTGAAAGATGATTTATTAATTTGCCTCGCAAATAATTTATAGCATTCTCTGTTTAAAAATGACAACCTTTTGTTTACCCATCTACAAAAATATTTCGTAAGCTAACAGCTGTAATTTTTACAACGGAAATTGTTACAAATTATTTATAAGGCTAATTCGTAAAGCATGTTCTAAAGAATACACTGAGCCATGAAACATCTAAATCGAGTAAAAAACCCGGTTTATTCTTTAAAAAAACGGAACGAAAAGTACCTTTTCGAAAGTTTGCGTAAATCGGTTAATATTTTTGCAAATCGTTTACAATTAAATTTTCCCCAGGTCAAGAACATACCTGACAATACAAAATTATGTTGACGTTTGCATCGTTGGAAAGCAACGAATAAAAAAAAAAAATTATTCTAATGAACCCCAAAGGATCGTACTGGGTATAAAAAATAACGATTTATCTTTATGATATCTTTTTAGAATAGTTAGAATAAAAAAAATAAATAAAAAAATCTTTGCATTCCAACGATGCAAACTTCAACATCATAATATAAATCACTATGAAAAATAATCAATAGATGCTTAAAACTATGTCTACATTATTAAAAAAAATCAGCACTCATTTGACCAGTGTGGAGCTGTATAACATCCTTAAGGATATATACACGTTTCAAGTGAATTGGTATAAAATTGTCTGAGTTGTCCGGTTTTTTATATAGGAGAAAGTGTGTCGCCCGGTGAGAGTTGTATATTTCACAGAACTTGGAATCTGTTAAACTCCCAACTCGGTAGTGTTGCAAGCTGCGATTTGTTTTGGTGGATATGTTTTGGACACCGCGTAGATATCGCGCACGAGATAAAATGACGGAGTACTCACATGTTGGCGATGCCGGCTTTCCTCACGGCAGAGCTAACAGCCTTAACTGCAGTCTGTATTGAATTAAGAAGTTGAGTCAAATCACCGGTGGCCGTTGGTACTTTACGCTGCTCGGCGAGCACAAAACGTGTCAGCGTCATGCAGTCCGAATCGAAAGATGGTCCCCGCGAAGTCATTTTCGAACAAATTTATTACTGGAAGAAAGAAGCAAAACAAGAAAAAAAAACAGCCGGTGGAATGCTCGATGCGTAGTGGCTGACGATCGGCAACAGACTGCGGCTCCTGAAAGTCGTAGAAGCTACGCTGTGTTGGCTCCGAATAACGGATCAGCTCTGCTGTGCCAGTGTACAGCTTGTCCACTCGCTACAGCCAAATACACACGCTGTAATATATGCATATGTTAGTTTTGCGGCGAGCGAGTTATCTATAGATCCCCTCCGCCGCGATAACGTTTGTCAAGTCTCGATGAACGCTAACGCGTACTTCTCTTTAGAGTTTAGACTATCTACAAACACCTCTACTCACATATTTTGGCACATGGACGAAAAAAAAAAAAAAACGTTGGGGTTGACTTATCTTACGTTTTGTTTTCCGCCCAAAATTCATTATACTTCGTCAACACAAATATGAATGTTTTGTCCAATGTTATTTTCGTCGGCGCAGAGTTGCTTTAGTAGAGATATAGAGTAAGAGGAAAAAGTTGGCGGAAGTTTTGCACTTTAGTTTTTTCAAAAGGAAAATCTGTCAAGGTATTCCTCCCGCCTTGTGTAATGTCGCATAAGTTCGAGGGAGAATTAAACAGAATTTTCGAATAGTTCTCGATAAGAAAAATCTGAAAAAAATCAAGTTTATGGAAGACGAAAAGATTATTTTGGCACAATAATAATTGAAAAATGTTAATAATAAATTACTCAAATAAATATTAGTGCAACAAATTACCCGGTAAACTATTTTTTTTGTTATGAGAAGCATTTGTTTATTTTTCTGAATATATATACATTTTTTCAGAATTTTGTCTGGTTTTCAATGTTATAACTTAAAAAAAAACGTCATTTTCCAATATTAGATAAAATTCTGAAAAAATTCATACGTATTCAGAAAAATAAACAAATGTTTTTCGTAACAAAAAAATTAGGTTACCGGATATTTTGTTGCATTATTATTTATTTAAATAATTTGTTATTAACATTTTTTTAATTATTATTATGCCAAAATTATCTTTTCAGCATCTTCCATACGCTTGATTTTTTTCAGTTTTTTTACCTTATCGAGGACTGTCCGGAAATTCTGTATAATTCTCCCTCGAACTTATGTGGCATTATACAAGGTGGGAGGACTACCTTAAGGGGTCATCACAGTGAAATTCTTTTCTAATCGTTTTTTGTTGCATTTTCCGATAGTTTGTACGGTTATAAATATTGTCCCCAACTTCAAAATCGAAATTCGAATTATTTCGGTCGCTACAGCCTTTATTAGAGAAAGGAATTGCAACGTGACCAGTGGCGTGTCCAAACTTTAAACGCGTTATTCTCGGAATGGCGTTTTTCAAAACGGTGAATTCTAAAAGGATAGCTTGAACACTCTCACAGGAAGAGTTTTCAAGCTATCCTTTAAGAATTTTGACAGAACATTCTTCGCATCACTCTTCATGCGCCCATGGAAGCTTTTTTTTTAAATCTTCATATTTTTTTGTACGAAAAACTGTCGAATAAATAGGCTAAAATCGATACTTTTTGTTCAAACCGCCGCCATTTTTTCAAATTTGAAAAGAATAAAAAGGCCTTCATAGGCGCATAGCGCCTTTCCTACCGATTAATAATCTTTTTGAAATTTTTGGTTCAGATCAAATTTGCGGCCGCAATCGTGGTCACCATATGGGCCCTTTTTTCACCGGTACTTTCGATAAATAAAAACAATGTTAAACAATAAACAAACCAATTTCAAAAAAATCATTTTCTATTCTCTATCAGTGCTTTAATTTGTAAAAAAAATCAGATCGATTAGCTTATTCTAACCATAAAAAATAGCGAAAATATTCTATTTTTTTTGGTGGGTCACACAGTGATGATTCCTTAAGATTCTTTTCTAAAGCGGAAAACCATATCCGGACGAACGTATGTTGTTTGTCCGGAATTTAGAAATCGAATCATTTTAGATTTTCACATAAACTTTCTCAACAATCGTTTTTATTGACTTGTTATTTTTGTCATATAATCTTCACAACAATGAAACTGTCGGTAAAAATATTGTTTTGTTTTGTTTTCTTTTTTTCATATACTATACAAACCAAAACCAAGATATTCATCATAAATTCGATTCCATTCCGAGCGGTGACGGTACTTAAGTTAACGGTTAATACAATCGCTGGAGTTTGTTCCACAGCTATAAATAATCTCTAAAGACCTTCTATGTTTACTCCCTTATGCAGGCTACTGATTTATTTAAGCTTAAGCTAAGATTGAGTATTTTGCTTCATGGTAAGAGAAGATTAGATAATCGTCCAAGTGTTGTTCTCGCTTAAGATAATACAATATATGGCAACGTAAAGGCGTGTTTTTTTTTGTTTTCCTGTAACAAGTGGCGCCGAATATCTGAATATTCGTATACTCAGCAGCTTAGACATAACAAGCATTGTTATACTAGAATACTAGAATTATAATAAGAAGCGGCTAAATTCTAAGCTTTGGGATTAAATCTTCGGTGCAGTTTCGACTTGTGGCAGTGTCAGTAATATCTAACTTAACTTGTTGCAAAATACGGAGATGGTATAGAATATTCCTTAGCAACATAGCTCATTGCCCCGCGAAAGAACATAATTTGGGCTTAAGGTGATGTGAAATACCTACGCACACCTCAAAAGTTCGGATATGTTTTTTTTCGCAAATTATCAACGCATCAAGGTGAAAATAAAAATACAGATGCCAGTAATGTGAATCCCGTAAATGAGTTAGTCAAAATTTTGATTTTCAAAAAAAAATCTGGGGGTAATGGACCTGTTTTTTTTTTTTTTTTTTTTCGCAAATCGAAATTCTGACTAATTTATTCACGAGTTTCACATTATTGGCGTCTGTATTTCAATTTTCGCTTCGGTCCGTTCATAATTCACGACAAACGGCACATCCGAAGATTTTCGGCGGTCGGTGTTTCACATGCCCTTAAGAGGCAGTGATACTTCCCCCAACACTGCTCAAAATGTTGTAACTTATTTTTTCCTAAACTACTCGGTAGATAGTAGGGCTCGAATTTTTGAAGAAAATGTGCGGAAGTACTGCAGAAATGGTCAGAGTTTCTGTGTTGTGTGTCAGCGTCTCAATAGGCCCGTTATTAATTACTCGATGGATCAATTCGTCATGGATATCGCTCGAGATTCGTGGCATTTTTGTCAAACTAATATTTGACGTACGTAAGACGAGACAGGATTCTACGCCGCGAGGCTTATCAAGTTTGAGGCACTTAATCATCTAAGAGTAATTATTTCTAGTTCACTATTTAACAGTATTTTCCGTCACGGGCGGAAAACCTCATTTCTTACGCTGCTATGACGTTAAGGAGGTCCTGTCGTTTCTATTCATTTCGCATAAATTCGAGCAAAAGTTAGAGAGAATTGCAAACACTTCTCGATGGTATAAAAATCTAAAAAAATGCATACACCTTAAAGGTACTCAAAAGATTAATTTTGCATAATAATAATTCTAAAATGTTATTAACAAATTGATGAAGAAAATCATTGTTCAACAAATATTTCGGTGACCCAAGGTTTTTTGTGGATGAAAATAATTCCTTCGTTTTTCTGAATACGTACAAATTTTTTGTGATTTTATAGTTTATTTTGAATTTTGTGTTTTTTTACATGGAAAATATGTGAAAATTCAAAGTTAACTCTAAAATCTGAAAAAATTCATACGTATTCGGAAAGATGAACGAATCATTTTCATCCACAAAAATACTTGAGTCACCGAAATATTTGTTAAACAATTATTTTTTTCATCAATTTGTTAATAACATTTTGGAATTATTACTATGCAAAATTAATCTTTTCAGTACCTTTAACGTCCATGAATTATTTCAGATTTTTATACCATCGAGAAGTGTTCGCAATTCTCTCTCATATTTCTCGAATTTATGCGAAATGAATACTATACGACAGGACCTCCTTAAGATAGTTCTGTTGCTTCACACTGACTTCGCATAATTTTCCGAAAAATGAGATCGAATTGCGAACACTTGTCGACAATATAAAAATCTGAAAAACATCATGCATATTATAGGTGTTGAAAAGATTAATTTGGCATTATAATTATTCTAAAATGTTATTAACACATTGACAAAAAATAAAATTGTTTAACAAATCTTCCGACAATCCAATTTTTTGTTTCAATGAAAATGATTGGTTCACTTTTCGGAATACGTATACATTTTTTTAAATTTTTCTCTTTGCTTTGAATTTTTCATTTTTTTTTTGCATTGGAAAATCCCAAAATCCAAAGTAAAGAAAACAATTTGAAAGAATTCGTACGCATTCAGAAAAATAAACGAATCATTTTCATCGAAACAAAAAAATTAAGTTGTCGGAAGATTTGTTAAACAATTTTATTTTTTATCAATTTGTTAATAACATTTTGGAATCATTGTTATGCTGTATTAAACTTTTCACCACCTATAATATGGATGATTTTTTTCAGGTTTTTATAATATCAAGAAGTGTTGGCAATTACCTTTCATTTTTCGAACACTTATGCGAAGTGAGCTTTAAGAACAGAACTACCTTAATGCTGTTTTAATAATATGATAATAACAATGATATTTATTGTATCTAGGGTGCATTAATGCTGTTTTACGCACCTGACACATGATCTCTAACACTATATTACAAGGTGTCTGACAAGGAATGTTGAAATCTTTATAGTTCGGGGTCAAAAAGGAATTCGTATTAGCACCGGACCTTTACAGATCTATCGGCGACCGCGAACATTCGCCGATAGCCGGACAACCTAAAATCATGATTCAATCGTCAACTGATTCTAATTGCAACGCAGTTTAGAATTAGATCTATCGACGCACCACTGTTGCACACCCGATAAAATAATCGGTAAAACACTTGATATAACAATCGGTATATAACAGTCAACAATATTTTCGCATTTGTATATCGACTCGATGTCGATCGGAAACTTATTAATTGCGCTTCTCGATGTCGACCAGAAACGGATTAATTGCGCTTCCGATGACGGCAATGCAATTCATATGATGCTAGAACATCATTGAGCATTTTGTAAAAGCTTACATGCTAAAAATATAATTTCAATTTTTTTCGCATTTCAATATTTCACCTTCAATGTTTATTGCTTTTAAAGCAACAGGATTATGTTATTGCTTTTAAAGCAACAAGTTTGTGCTTCATTGGACTTGCAACGACTTCGTTTAGCCAACAAATACTGTACATTGCATTCTTTAACCGAAGAAGCGAAAAAAAAAGTGTGTGTGTGTGTTTTTTTTAAGATAATGATCATATTTTGGTCGCGGAAGCATGACCTTAAACTTATTGGACAATCCATTTCCGTTGTAATAGGTATATGTATTTGTGTTACAGCTTTTTCGCGGCAAGTCTTACGGTTTCATCTTACACAAGATTGTGATATGATTTGCAAAGCAAACAAAACGGCCTGCTTATTGTGGAAGCCGCCACTTTTTGTTGGCTATATGTTAGAGGCACACAGCAAGGTTCGCATTAAAAAATTTGGTTGCAGGGAAACGGAGGGTATTGATAATGCATCTCAATTGGGCATTTTTGGCGGTTCAACTTGATGTACGTCCCTGGTTAAACGATTCGATTGGAACCAAAAAAACGGACAAAAATCCAATTTAATCCTATTTGAAGCGATTATTTTTTAATTGGAATTTTGTCCATTTGATCGGTTTCTATATGTTTTTATCGGAAGTTCTAAACAGGGGTAGTTCATGTGTTGATAGTATCGGTTCGTGGGCACCGTAGTACTATTAATCTGTGAATAGCTAAATGTCTAAATAGTATAAACATTTATATAAATAATGAGCTATGCATCTAGGGCTACAGTTCCTTGCTTACGTGCCCTGGGTTTTGTATCTTAGATGAAATTAAAGTCAAACCGTAGTTTATGAGCTTCAGTTTGATTTAAGTTAAAACTTGCGGCAAAGAGTCGTACATCCACGTGTCCGCGGCAGAGTACGTAAACAGAGTACGTGTAGGTAATGAACGTGGCTTTTGTGGCTTTTGGGGTGGTGTCACGTCTCAATAACACTGAACTGTGTTGACATTTGAAAATTCAACATATAAATTCAACATAGCTGATGTCAATACAGTTTTTTTTAACAAAACAATTTCAACAATGATGATGTCAACATATATACAAAACAACACGGTTATCCGTAATTGATAAAGTGATCTCGTATTATTTGTGTTACAACAATTGTAACAATGAGAATTTCAACATATTCAAAACAACAACACCGCTCCCCGCCGTGGAGTTGCCCGTCGTTTGATTTTTAATTTCCGCTCTAGTATGATACAAATGAATAGTTACAAGTATTACAATTTAAAAAAAAACGAAATGTGAATGGACACAGCCTGGATTTTTTCAATCGGTTTTAATTCAAAACGAACTTAAAATCTTGTCTACACAATATACTTTACTTTATTTCCGCTTTAGTATGATGAAAACACGACTAAAACGGACATTTTTGTATATATAGTAAAGTTTCCGTTTTAGTATGATCAAAATGAAGTTACAAGTGTTGCAATAAAAAAAAGCGAATATGAATGGACACAGCATGTTGGGCTTGACATGGGTTGAGTGTGTGTGTGTTGAATTGTCGATGTTGAAATTACTTATGTTGAAATGACGTGTTGAATTGACGTTGTATTATTGAGACATGTAACCTTTGGGGTGGGGATCAAAATAGTGAATTACCAAAATAGTGAATGGCTAAAACAGCGAATTCCGTAATGATGACCATTCTAGATCCGGACGTTCATTATTTATAAATTAGCTATTGTAGCAATTCACTATTTTGGTCATTCACCATTTTGACACCCACCCGCTTTTGTGGCTTTCGTGGCTTCGGCTTCGGCTTGTTAATACACCCAATACTTTCATGCAATGTGCAAATGTAAGTAATAATAACGTTTAGGCAACGTAAGTCGCGTTTAGAGCAATGGCAGTCGTGTTTAGAGCGACGTCAGTCGTCTCTGCGGAAAAGGAATTCACAATGTCGATAAGGCTAACATAAGTACCGACTACTAGACCGATAACGCCGAACAGAATCAACAGAACATTTTTCACAAGTAGTGACCTGTATGGGCCGAGTTTGTCCGGCCACAGAACACAGATTTCAATTATTGCTGGAAACGCTATTCCCAGCGCGGATAAACACAGAGCTCCGAACAGAGAGATGAAAAGACCAAGCCTTGGTATCGCAATAGCCAATATAACTGAAACCAAAAATATGTTCTTTTCGAATTTTTCTTCCACACTTTTTCGGACCATTGATTTCACCAAAGTTAACTTACACGTGACTAGAGTGACGAGAGTTCGACAGACATATTCCCAAAAAACTTTGCGCGTCTGGATGCGATGATCGAGGTAGGTGTTCCAAATTATTTCCACAGGTACATATCCTTGCAGAGCATATGTTATAAAAATGGCAAAGGCAAACATAATTTTGATACATTGAGCCATTCTGAAACAGAGCGACAGAGTGAATAGCAAAATTTATATCCAAGACATAAATTAAGAAATAAATAAATATAATTACACAATAAAATGAAGTAATACTAAATTTCGTTATTTCTTTATCATAACTTACACTTCGTCGTTCGGTAAGTTGAGTGTTATGCTACCTTTAGCATCGGATCCATATTTTACGTATCCAAAGAAACCAACGACGACGTACAGGACGACAATTACCGACATACCCATGTTCAAAACTCCGCAGTATCCACCGAAGTTTTGGGGGGTCTTCATGTTATTTTCTAGTGCGATTATCTAGAATGGCAGAAAAAATAACACAGATGATTATCACTGAATCCTTGCACATGTCGGTTTTAAAAGAAGAAATACCTTTAGAATTAAAAAAAAAAAAATTGATTTTTTTTACATATTTCGAAAGTATGATACAAAAGAATATACTGATCAAAGGAAAACTTGAAATATTGAATATTTACGTTTAATTAGTTTAGAGCGCAGGGACAGCAAGCGGTCAGGTATGTTGAAATTTTAAACGCGATTATCTCGAAACTACTATTTCAAAAACTGCCCGTACTGTAGCTTAAAAAGTTATTCACCGATTTCGATGAAATTTTGGGAGGTTACTTTCAGTGATATTATCGGAAGGATATACCCACGTTTTCAAAGGTAGCGTGTAAATAAATAATTTTTTTGGGATCGCATATGTCGAAAAAATGGTCGAAAATTCGACCTTCGGAGTAAGAAGGCTCCCAAATTTTCAATTTTGAACTTTTTCATCATTTTTTAGGTACATCCTTCCCCTTAATATGTTAGTAAACGAATGACACTTATTAAATCCTTTTCAGATCGACAGAAAAAGAGTGACAACTGCAGCACTTTTCGATGTCGCGGAAGACAGATGTTCGAAGACTCTTAAAAACGCCGCCATATTGTTAGTCATAAAAAAAAAAAAATCTTTTTTGAACTTGACAGTTATAAGAAACTCATGTGCAAATTTGAAAATGATCGGATTATTTTATCCCATCGAAAAAAAATCTCGAAAAATACCTATTTTTCCCGCTTCTAAAGGTATTTCTCCCCTTAAAGTATATATTTTTGTATATCAAAGATTTATTAGGAGAATCATGATTCGTCTTACCACACCCACAGCCTCTAAGGCGAACAATGTTGTCCCAAAATACAACGAAAAATTTCGGATCGATCCGAACATTTGTCGTTGACTCAGCGGAGGCGGGTCGTCAAAGACATACACCAACACCATTGCCAGTCCGACGAATGTGATTATGTTAGCAACAGTTGAAAACGGTGCCAATAGTTTGAGGTTTCTCACGTAGTTTATCAGTGTCAATGGTATTAACAATATTAGCATGTGAATCTTGATGCTCAGTGGTTCCCAATACTGATCCGCCACCTGACATTACACACGATAAACAAGTCAACAAATTATGAGCTCTGTTGAGTACTATTTACTAATAGCACTAATATCAGTAGTACTGTCCTAAGTATTATTGCATACCGCGCTAAATTTACGGATGCGATATCTACATCGTCAAACGTGTGAACGGAGACGATATTCCTAGGGACGATTATAACACTCTACCTGCTGTATATTTGTTGCAATGAACACAATGTACACGCAACAGATGCCTAGTTGATACGCAATTAAAAACCCGTCTACAATGCCTCTGAAAATAATCAGAAGCTATCAGTTCGTGTAAACTCTACTGAACGTCGCAACTACATAAATGTGACACGGAGGGGAAATATTACTCCACGATTATCATCGTTTATTTAAAATGATGATGTTATACAGCTCCACACTAGTCAAATGAGTGCTGATTTTTTTAAATAATTTAGACATAGTACTAAGCATCTATTGATTTTTTTTTATAGTGATTTGTATTATCAGGTATGTTCTTGACGTGGGAAAAATGTAATTGCAACGAATTTGCATAAATATTAACCGATTTACGGAAGCTTTCGAAAAGGTAATTTTCATTCAGTTTTTAAAGAATAAACCGTGTTTTTTGTTCGATTTGGATGTTTTACGTCTCATTGTCTTTCATGAAAGATGATTTATGAATTTCCCTCGCAAATCATTTATAATATTCTCCGTTTAAAAATGACAACCCATCTACAAAAATATTTTGTAAACTAACAGCTGTAATTTTTCTACGGAAGTTGTTGGAAATTATTTATGAGGCAAATTCGTAAAGCATCTTTTAAGGAAGACGATGAGCCGTAAAACATCCAAATCGAGCAAAAAACACGGTTTATTCTTTTTATGGTTTATTCTCCACGGTTTATTCTCACGGTTTAAAAAAAAAAACGAAACGAAAAGTACCTTTTCGAAAGTTTGCGTAAATCGGTTAATATTTTTGCAAATAGATTGCAATTAAACTTTTCCCAGGTCAAGAACATATCTGACAATACAAGTCACCATTAAAAATAATTAAAAGATGCTTAAAACTATATGTATAAATTGTTTTTAAAAATCAGCACTCATTTGACTAGTGTGGAGCTGTATAACATCCTTAATATCTAAAATTTTCTAACATTTCTCTTGGTTCACTCTGCTAAGCTGTCGCATGTAGGTTTGTTAGATGTTCTCCGCGCATTAGGAGGTTCAACAAAAATCGATGTTTTTTTTTAATGCATAAATCGCGTGAGCTTAACTATCCAAGAATACGCTGCCAAAATTTCGGTAAGGTAAAAACAGAAAATCTGGTAAATGACTTACGGAGCGTAGGGTGCGAACCACCGGAAACTCTGTGGTCCTTGTTCGAGAGCATATTTCATGCTCATTGGGTAACTGAGAATAGGAACCCTCAACCGCTTACATAGTTCATATTGAGCTTTGACGAGTACATGTAAACAATATGTACACAGAAGTCCAATGATTATCGTAGCTATGACTCCCGTGATAAGGCCGCTGTTGAAAAAAGCATTGGGCATTGCAAGTATGCCAGTCCCTAGACTTCCTTTCAACAAGTGGATGAGGGTCTCGGCATTTCTAAAACAAACGAAATTAATCGCGACATGTTTGAATGAAAAAAACGTTTTTTTTTCTCGAAGTTTGTTTTGCTTACGAAGTTGGCGCCGGTCGGTTGCGGTGTTTGTGCGGATCATAGGGACCCTCATCTTGGTCTGGCGTTGGGGAAGCTGCGGCGTTCGACACAGGTTCCGTGGGAGCAGTTGCTCTGCAATAATGAATTTTTAAATATCAATGTTACGAATCGAGCTCACGAAACGTAATTTATTTATTGATTGTGGGATCTTGTTCGATTAAATGATTAAAATCAACATTTCGAACCATCTCGCGAATTATTTATATTGATGAAATAACCGAACTTAACGATGGTAAAAACACAGTAAAACAGGATTAAACTTCTTATTTGTCAGCAGTTTTGACAATTAACAATCGTAGAATCTAACTTATACTTAATCTCTAAGTTTAAACGAAGTTAATATATTGTAACGGATTTAGCTGACTATTTCCAAGGACACAGGATATATGACAATAGACAAACGAATAGATGACCTACTTTACATCGCGCGTGACAGACGACAGTCTTGACTAGAGATTGACAGCGCGCTGACATGTCAAAGATCGCGATCGGGTATAATAGAAAACATTTGTAACTAATAATATCCGCCCCAACAACAAATATTCCGTGAAATCATTTCGGCCATCCATAACATTGGTGTCATTGAGCCTTTATTGGTTTGTGGTTGAATAAAAAGTGATTAATTGGTTTGATGGAGGTAGTCAGGAATGCTTATAGGTGGGTGTAAGATGTGGGAGTAACCAGTGGGGGTCAAAATAGCGAATGACCAAAATATTGAATGGCTAAAACAGCGAAATAAAAAATAATGAACGTCTGAATCTAGAAAAGTCATAATTACGGAATTCACCATTTAAGTCATTCGTTATTTTAATCATTCACTATTTTGACCCCCCATTGTATTAAAATGCAGTTAAAATAGTGAATGACCAAAACAGCGAATAGCGAAAATAGCAAATTTCATAACGATGGCTATTCTAGATTCAGAAGTTCATTATTTTTTAATTCGCTTTTTTAGCCATTCGCTAGTTTGGTTATTCACTATTTTGACCTCTACTTGGAGTAACAGGCGGTTGTCGTCAGGCCCAAAAATGCTGACGATTGCAGGTGAGCATCCGATGCGGTCAAGCTTCCGCATCGGATGACTTGTAGAGGACATTGACTGGGATTGGTGTGGAAATAGCAGACAAATTATTAATATTTGGATAATGCAATGATAGAAAAATGACCAGTACGTGACAATCAACATTACTGAAAACCAAGTGTTATTCTCCGAAAGACTCAGTGTTCAACACATCGTCCCAAAGAAAAATATACTGTACAGAGCTGAGGGTTACAATATGGAAACACTCACTTGTAAGTATCCTGTGGACCGATAAGTTGCAAATTTATTGATTCCCCTCTTTGGTTCTCCATGATCGTCCGGATGAGCTGGAGAACGACCGGGGGAATATCTGAAAATTGAAAAAAAACGGGATTATTTTCGGAGCCGTTTTTATATCAAGTAGACTGTTGTCATTTTATTCGTCCTGTGATGATCCGAGAGCGAAAGCGAAAGAGACAGATTGATTGAACAAGACTGATATCGCCAATGTAAAAGTAGCCTATATTTATCAATCCGTTTATTGTCGTGCCAGATCGCGTCGTTTAGATGATCCAGTATCGTGCAATGAATATATCCCCTCTATCTTTACTATAGTTATCAACGAGCGGGGGCTCGCCTTAATTCTCAATTCCCTGCCTGAAGTTCGACAGGCCGAGTTAATGTCCGGTGAGCTAATAATACATACAATGTAGTCCATTTATCGTTTAATATTGTTAGGTGACAGGGGCTTTCGTCGATTCCTAGGTTACCTACGAATTTCATTACGATGGCTTCGTACTCTTTTTAAAGCACTCTATAGAGTGCTTTAAAAAGAGTACGAACCCCTATCTGGATCCCGCCTGGATTCCCTGCTCTGAGGTCGAGATCCAGTCCGCGATGTCCAGTCGGTTTCCGAAAATCAAATGTAATGCTTGCAAAATGGATTCTCATCGGGATACCCGACTATTTCAAAATCTGTGTCCACCTGGATTCCTCTCGTTTTCGGGAACCCACATCAGGACCGCAGAAAGTCCGGATTTACGGAATCTAGATGGAAATCCCGATGGGAATCGGATCGTACATTGAGACTCCACGATAGATTTTCCGCGCGGGGAGTATCTTTCGTGAAATACACATATTTTACGTAATTTGTTCCATACTTCGCTGCATTGACATTTCATTCGAATCGCGTTACTACCCTGCTTAATACCCCTCACTGTGCACACTCGGGGCAGTTTGATCCCAAATCAGCGTAGAGCGCGCAGGTAGTGTCGTCGGATGTGTGCACAGTAATAAGGGTTAAAGTATCCCATTCATCCCTACTGTAACCGATAGAATCCGATTGCTCTTGAATCGGAATGAATATGCTCAATAAGAGACAAGTTTTCTCTCCAATTGAAAGCGAATAAGAAATAACGCGATTGAATCGGCAACTCAACTTAATGGGATCGTATTGTTATCGCCCAATTACAAAATGAATTCAATCGGTATCGACCCAATAAGAAATCAGTAAATTTGAAACGGTTTTTTGTCCAAAAAATTACCAATTCAACAACGGTTTTCCTATACGAAATATGTATCAGTTTTAATCGGTATATTCTTACTTGAGAATTCTATTAAGTTTTATCGGAAGATTCCATTTACATGCCAAACCATTCGATCGATACTAGCCGAACGAATTGGAACGATTCTGGCGGTTTGCCTGTCTGTCTATCGGAATCGCTTCTGTGAATCGGAAATTCCTTGGACAAAAAACACATATCATTCCCATTGCTTTATTTGTATCGGTTTCAATAAGATTTTCTAAGCAGGGTATGGATGCCCGCGCAAAAAAGAAAATATGAAGATAGTAAAAAAAAAGTATTAAAATGATATGCAACGGAAGTATTCGAAGTATGTCGTATTGGACTAAATAATACTAAATGCAATACTATTAGAGTAGCGCAAATAATACGAAATATCAATAAAGGTATTAAATATCACGGTATTAAGTATGATGCAAGTATTAAATAGATTATCAGGAGTATTAATCAGTATTAGAATCAAATATAAGTATTAGTATTTAATAGACTATCGGAGTATTAATTATACATTCATTGATACTTTGTTTTATTCGCGCAACTCTAAATAGCATCTATATTGCATTCAGTATTCTTTTGTCCAATACGACATACTTCGAATACTTCCTTTGCATACCATATTAATACTTTTTTGTACTATCTTCATACTTTCTTTTTTGCGCGAGAATTCGAATCCTTTTAGTATGGATGTTGATAAACCGCGATACTATTTCCAGTACATTTCCGAATGGCCCCTTGACCATAGTGTATTAACTGTCTGTCAGACAATAGAGTGGCGGGAAGAAGAGGAGGTGGTGGTGGTGGTGGTGGAGGAGTTGGGGCTATTCCAATGAAATGTTAGAGGCCAACATTTAGCGCGGGAGGACGGAATGATTGCAGTCAATTATGGGTTTGCTCGGCTAATATTGCTGCCAAGAACCAATGCAGCTGCCGCGCCGAGATTAGAGTGACGATCAGTGCTTAGATTGGAAATTAGACATGCCGATCGCCATCGCATACGATCAATGTAAGAGCAAGGTCAGCTTTTAACACGAACAATCATGCTGATTACGCACTTCCTGTAATCACATACTGCCGATCCAGATACTTTCAACGGACACGTCTGTCGAATTGATCGCCGCTCGGAAGATTTAAACATAACGACTTGTCTGCGGATTGTCTCGATCCTAACATTCATGTTTGTATGATTTACGCATACCTATCATTCACGATACCTTTGTTTGTATCATTTACGATGCCTATCATTTACGATAACTGTTCACTGCTCATATTGCAAATTTACACGAAAAATTGATTTTAAATCATTTTTTTTTCACAGTGTCAAATAGAAACTTCGATCCATTTTAGGTAGTTCTTGTTTTGCGATGTAATTTTAATATTAAAATTTGCGGCGTTTAAATTCACATTTCGGTTTCGTTCCACAAAGGAATATTCACATCCGTTGATCGAAGGCTTATTGTCTTAAATATTGTTTCCGAGTTTGATTCAAGCTTACCTATCAACAGCACTTATTGTAAAGGAAAAACAAATGATCCGTAGTGTTCTTCCGAAGATATAACAATGCGGTGGGGCTGAGTTTGAGTTAACCTCACGGGCACGGGTAATGCTGGTGCAGCGCGCGGCGGCGGTGGTGGCGGCGGCGACGGCGGGGCTACGGCCGTGCTGTTCTAGCGACTGTAGTCTACTGACGAGAATCACTTTACTTCGCTCAACGAGCTGCACGCTGCTTCATACCGCATCACGTGATTCATAAACAATTGCTTCTAACGCCTTCTCATAAATCTCTTATTCCCTTGTTATCTATCCAATACACTATCCCGAGATCTGGCACTGCTCTTCTATGATATTGTTAACCAACGTTTTCCATTCCTCCGCTTTTCCAGTTCTTCACTCTTCATTTCCCTCCCGAGTCGAGATTACGGACATGCAATCATAATAAAGATCCTTAAGAGCAGGATAAGGGTTTTTGCATTTTTGTTGTTATTTTTTATAAATATAAAACATCTCAGAATACTGTGTCAAGATTTTAAGTCGGTCGTAGCAAAATTAACCCTAAGAACTCTTAAAAACTCACTAAGAAACTTAGTGTGCAAAACGTTAAAGCCTTTTTTCTGAAATTTGTCATTTTTGATTGTTTTGAAATTTCATACACTTTTCTGCACATAAATCAGCAGGAAACGACGTTGAGTTTTTTCGCAATACTTTTTTTTTCTTTTTTTTTTCGCGAAAACCGCGTTTTTAACTTCTAAATGCTACCGAAAATAAACAAAAATTGCTTCGGAGATTCGCCGGCAATGGCTTTTCATAACAATATTTTGCAACGAAAATTTAGGAAAATATAGTTCAGTTGCTGTATTGTATTATTATATAGAAAATAATTCACTAAACCAGCGCTATCTGTATCGTCTGAAAAAATCTTGAAAATGTGCGTGTTTTGTTCTCCAAATTGACCTTACCAGTCTTCGGTAAATTAAAGAGATTTTGGATTTTTCAAATTGGATCAAGACTACAAAACACCCTGGTAAGCAATTCCTGATATAAAAGGTTTCATGTCTCAATAACACAACGTCAATTCAACACATAATTTCAACATCGACAGTTCAACACACAACAGTTCAACACACACATACACACTCAACCATGTCAAGCCCAACATGCTGTGTCCATTCACATTCGTTTTTTTTAATTGCAACACTTGTAACTTCATTTTGATCATACTAAAGCGTAAACTTTACTATATATACAAAGATTTCCGCTTAAGTATTGTTTTTATCATACTAAAGCGGAAATAAAGTAAAGTATACTGTGTAGACAATATTTTAAGTTCGTTTTGAATTAAAACCAATTGGGAAAATACAGGCTGTCTATTCACATTCGTTTTTTTTTTATTGTAATACTTGTTCATTCATTTTTATCATACCAAAGCGGAAATTAAAAATCAAACGGCGGGTAACTACACGGCGGGGCGCGGGTGTTGTTTTGGATACGTTGAAATTCTCATTGTTACAATTGTTGTAACACAAATAATACAAGATCACTTTATCAATTATGGATAACCGTGTTGTTTTTTCATATGTGTTGACATTATCATTGTTGAAATTGTTTTGTTGAAAAAACTGTGTTGACATCAGCAATGTTGAATTTATATATTGAATTTGCAAATGTCTACACAGTTCAGTGTTATTGAGACGTGACATCATATAAAATATAAATCGCGAAACGAAGACTCGATGAAGTTTTTCTGAAAACATTTACCTCCCGTCTGAGCCCATCCACCCGGGCTGCACTTTTACGGTGCCGGGAGAAACACATGGCATTCATCGATTGACACGACTCGGTCGGAGCCCCCGCAGGAAACAAGCAACCAACGTGAGAACACACATTCTGTTATCAAAGCAGATTTTACGTTCTATTTAAATAGCGCACTGCCCTATCAACTGATAAAATAAAAAAATCGAGGTAAACTCACCCTTGAATTATAAATATAAAATCAATTGAGGCGGCGGCCGACCCTGTGCGAATATGAGAACCCTTTTCACATCGTAACACACCGAGCTGCCCTCAAAATGACAAGACTCCCTCTGGTTGCGAGAAATGTATTGCCAATGCTTCCGTATTGCATTACAGCCGATGCACTAATGATTTCGTCCATTTCATCTCCACGGGGATGAGATGCAGCACCGCATGCACAGATATTATGGCGGAATGACATTTTCCTCTATGAAAGAGGCTCCTGATCCATATGTTTGGCTTGCAACCGAGGTCGCGGCGGTAGGCACTCTGCGTCTGCAGGTTTCCAAGCCGTCGCGAAGCGCTTTCCGAGTTTGCGCAAACTCAGCTCGTTCGGACTGCTAGGGTGAATGCGCCAGTAAATGAACTGAACTGAACCAGTGAATGAACAACAGCTTTTTCAGAGTTCATTACCAATTATGACGACTTGGCTGAACATTAGATTCCTAATTTGTTAATTTTTTAGCTATCCACTGCGATTATTTTGTCGCTGAAGCTTATCTTCGATCAAAACTGCAGGTTAGATTGGCTCGTTCATTTACTGGTGTTTTTGGATTTTTCGCTTTTAGTATTTATTTTTATATATTTTACGACAAAAATACGCGATTTTTTTAGCTGTTTCACATATTTTGACATTCTGGTCATCGGTTAAAATATTCGCAAACAATTTTTAAATATTGCATTTCATAAAAACTCATGATAAACAAATCTTTCTGCTTAACCGTTCATTCACTGGTGACTTTACCCTATACTGGCTTCCCCCACACCCTCTCGTCGTGGTATAATAAAAAGTCATCGGAACTTTATACAATAAAAAATACACAATAAAAAAATCGATTTTTTTCTTTTTTCTTTTTTTTATGATTTTGATATTTAAGGGGAGAAATACCTTTAGGAGCGTGATAAATAGGTATTTTTTGGGAATTTTTCAAGAGGGGAAAATAATCCGATGATTTTAAAACTTGGACATGAGTTTATTATAACTGTCAAGTTTTAAAAAGATTTTTTTTTGGGATGACCAACAAAATGGTGGCGTTATTAAGAGTCTCCGGACGCTTGTTTTCCGCGACATCGAAAAGTGCTGCAGTTGTCACTCTTTTTCTGTTGATCCGAAAGAAATAGAATAAGTGTCATTTGTTTATTGACATATTAAGGGGAAGGATATACCTAAAAAATGATGAAAAAGTGCAAAATTGAACATTTGGGAGCCTTTTTACTTCAAAGTTTGAGATTTCGACCATTTTTTCGACATATTTGACCCCAAAAAAATGATATTCATGCAAATCGGTCGTTAACTTTATGAGCTACAATACGAGCAGTTTTTGAAAAAGTAGTTTCGACATAATCGCGTTTAAACTTTCACATACCTGTACTTGCTTGCTATCCCCGCGCTCTAGACTATATGCGATAATTCCGCAAATATTCAACATTTCGAGTTTTCCTTTGGTCAGTATATTCTTTGGGTATCATACATTCGAAATTCCTCTTTTTAAAAGTTCATAAGTAACGGAAAGCATTGTTAGCAAACTATTCGAGCGGTGATTGGCTGGGACTCTCAGACCGAGTCCAAGTTCATTTGTCCTTGATAACTTTGACAGTTCTGTCAAATATCGTATTTTTTTTAATCCACTAAGAAAAGGATGATAACAGTGTTTTTGTAACTCATGCACGTAATGTCGCACATTTCGTGCCCGCAAAGCGTGCGTGAGATCGCGTATTATGCTCATGTCAACGTAGATAATTTCACGTACGCCATCTGGTGCGTGAAATTATCTACATTACTTCACGCACACATTGGCGTGCGTGAAACTATCTACAAGATGATCTCACGCACGCTTTGCAGGCACGAAGATGTGCGACATCACGCTGACATTCGTTACAAAAAGTAGTATGTGATACATGGGCGACAAAGCGGCCGTCCCGCGGAGGTTAGGAAGCAGTGCACTCGCCTTCTCTCGTGCTACAAACAACACTCGGCTTCGCCTCGTGTCGTTGTAGCACTCGATTTGGCGAGTGCGCCGCTTCCTAACCTCCGCGCGTAACGGCCGCTTTCTCGCGCTTGTATCACAAAGTACTATTTCAGGGGTAGAATATGCGACTTGAGAACGATGGTATAGGTTAAAAGTCGATATTTTGAGAAAAAAAAAAATTCGTGACCCCGATTTGGACGGATTTTGGCTCGGCGGCCAGATTTACGATTTCTGACAAACAGTTCGACCGCTTTGTTTTTTTTTTCTTCAAAATCAACTAAAAAAGGTGATCGGTTTGAAACCATTGTTTTCAGGGGTAGAATACGCGACTTGAGAACGATGGTATAGGTTAAAAGTCGATATTTTGTAAAAATAAATTTCATGACCTCGATTTGGGCGGTTTTTGGTCGGGCGGCCAGATCTTATCATTTCTGACAAGCGAAACGACAAACCTCTTGTTTCTTTTTTTTTTTTTTTTTTTTTTCAAAAGTTACTGAACAAGGGATTTTTAGTTGCGATTTACCCTTTTAAAGCTTTATAAGAGTGCAGCAGCGCAAAAGTACCTCGGGCACGCGCGCCAGCGCGTGTGATTAGCCTAGTATGTTAAAAAAAATCGAGTTTTTGAACATTCTAAAGATATTTCTCCCCTTAAAACAAAGAGACACAATGGCATTATTTTTTCTTTAGTATATTTCAGTATTTTACATCTTACTTCTTTCGAAGTATAATTGTTATCTTACAATTGCTTAGTTGGTAATATGCACTGTCCATCTTACGACGTGTATGACTAAAGTTTTGTAGTATTCAAGCGACGGAAAACTTGCAGTTTAATTTAAGACGCAGCTCTTGACTTATTCTCCGACACTTCGTTTACGTAGTACTTAGAGAAATAACATTTTAGATTAGATATCTTATAACTATAAACATAATAACAAAAATAACAGTAGCAACAAGGTATTTACAATTTGTCGCTTAACTTGGCCGTTTTCGGCTACAGAATAGCCACATTCAAGATCTATTTACAGCTATGGTGTCTGTCTTCGATATATTCTACATCGAACTCTTATAGGAACTTGAATATCTCATCATTCCGCCGAGTGTTATATAAATTGACACCAAATTTATGCATATAACATATTTCAAAATAAATTTTGCTTTGTTATATCTTTTATAGTTCCACTGTAGCTTAACGTAATGTTCATTGAATTTCTTGCTAGCAATTTTACATAAGTGGGGTTAGCGTTTGCGAGATGTTGATGAATGTTGATAAAAAATAATCGATTTTTACTTCACGTGTGCAGTCATGGTGCTTTTCAAATAAATAATGCACTGAACTTACAATATATACCTTTCTATATACATATTTATATGGGGTCTGATGTAGGCATCGTTTGAATGAGGAGTATTTAAAATACTTTTCACGTCGAATAACTGATGCGAATAATTTTGGATATTTAATAAACTAGGCGCGAATAGTTTGTCAACAATTCAAATCTTGAACTTCAATTGCAAAACTCAAAAGTCGATAAATCTCGCCGCCAACTTCTTAAGAGAAGAAGATTAATGTGCGAACAATTTATGCTGCTCATCATCTCATGATATAGCGTCTGTATAAATTTGTTATTGACAATAACAAAGATAGAAAAAAAAACAAAAAAAGAAAAAGGGGAAAGTTAAAATCTGTTATTAGCTCCTCTATTTTAACCAAAATTCTGAATTATATTGTCTCAAAAGTCAGACGTAATTATTCAATTGAACCAACTTTCAATTTTCGATTAGGCAATAAAAAATGTAGCTATACGTTCAATACGTTCTTCTCTTTGAGATACTGTATGTCTCTACGATTACAATATGAATCATAGAATAAATGTTATCATTTGTTGATAATAACGTTCACTCGGCTAAAATATGATGAAAAGACAACGTTATCAATCACTGCATTTCTTCGAATAGTACGAAGGACACTGGGGTAATAAAAACAGCTCGGCCTATGCAATTGGATGCATGAGTTAAAAAATCTGTGGTTTTTGTTAGCTCCTAAAACTCGTCTGATTACACATCGAACGCTGGAAGACATTTCACTAAACCTGATTAGTATTGCAAGCTCTACGACATCTCAAGGCTTAATCACTTAGCGGACTCGAGTGACCTTCATTTTGTGGTTTATTGGTTACTGTCAGGTTGCTGTCATTCTGAGGTTCCTTTTTGGTTACTTTTCAGTTGCTTTGCCGTAAAAGTACCGTAAAAGAACTACAAAATGTCCACTTGGCGGCCGTCGGAGCACGGAGCAAAAATAATCCGACAGCAACTGCAAAGCGACCGATGTTTGCAACGAAAAAGTCGTTTTTCGGTTATTTAAAGGTCACCCCTCGGTTCAACTGGGGTCATTTTGTAGTTAGCCAACGGTCACTAAGTTGCTTCTGTGTTCTTGCAAGTTTTTTTTTTCGTTTCATAGTGACTGGTGACTTTTCGGTTATTCTGCGGTTCTTATATGATTCGCTTGGGTGTGGCGGCAAAGAGATCGATTCGTGTGATCAATTGTTGGCCCCTGGCGTTATCGAAACACTGCGCGCGCACATTAGGTGTTAGCACCACGCGGCGGCCGCCGTATCTGCAGTCGAGTCTATTTTTTTTTCCGTTCAACGCACATTCCATCGCACAAGCTTTCTTTGTGCGTGTTAACCGAAACTTTCGATAATCTTTTTTATACTCGTATAAGTGCCAACGCACAGACCCAAAAATCCGAATGCTACCAACGATCCGTTCTTCGCGATCATGAGGATTCTGGCGCCGCGATCTCGGACGTCCCAAAAGGTGCAGCAGTCGATTATGGCGGGAAAGGCCAGGCCCAACGCTGACAAACACAAAGCTCCGAAGAGAGAAATGAAGAGCTCGAGCTTGGGTATCGCCACGGCGACCAGGACTGTAAAATGAAAGAAAAATGATTTATTAGTTTATAGGCAACGAAACTACATTCGACAATAAAATTTTCGAGGGGATATTCAACGGCATTGGTAAAAATTTGGTGTTAAAATTGAGCCTTCACAATGTTGACAGAGTCCACACCGTGTCAGCGACTAGTGTTCAATAACTGGTGTCAATTTTCATCGTAACTTAAAAATGTTTTAAACACATTTTACTTGAATATAGTTGAATGATATTCGACGACATCGTCGAATTTTGTTTGTTCAATAAGTCGTCACTGATTGATAGCATTTTATGGATTTTCATCATTTTGTCCCAAACATAAATATGTAAAAAGTTTCATGAACGAAGACAACAATTTTGACACATCTGATTATGTGAATTTGACACTCTGGAAAGTGTTACTTTTAAGGCCATGTGAAATACCGACGCGCACCTCAAATCACTCAGATCGAAGTGAAAATTGAAAGACAGACGCCAGTAATGTGCATCTCGGGAATGAATCAGCCAGAATTTTAATTTTGATAAAAAAAATTGATGTCGGTAACCGATCTGTAATCTTTTTTTCTAAAATCAAAATTCTGACGAATTCATTCCCGAGATTTTCATTACTGGCGTCTGTATTTCAATTTTCACTTCGATCCGTTCATAATTCGCGACAAAAAGTTGTTCCGAAGATTTTCGGCGGTCGGGATACCGTCTTTGCGGGGCAGGGTGCGAGAGGGGAACGCCTATATGAATATTCACGAGAGCTAGTAACGCGGCGGCCAACCTCAAATACTTAAATAATCAAGTAATCAAACACTCGTAAATAAGTCGAGTTTAAGCAAACAAATAACGGCATATGTTAAATTAGCTATTTTTACGTGTTTTCAGTTATTTTTCGATTAATTGAAAGCCAAATACGTGATAACCAAAGTTGAAATTTGGCAATCGCGCTTTACCCATAACATCTATAATGAGGAATCAGACCAAGGTGTTTCCTTTCTACAATTGCTCAATAAATATGTAGACGGTCGATTTGAAACTTCATTCAGTTCTTCCTAAAGATGTCAAGAATTATTTGCATCTATTTTTATTCGATTCTTTATATTTTTGCTATGCTTTCAAGGGTTGTAGCCTAATTTTTGCCTGATTTCTTTATGTTACCCGTGTATAAGAGCAGAACTTCAGTAATTCATTTCTCGATAACCATTCAGGTGATTGGAATGAAATTTCTCATAGAGATATAATTTTAGTCTACGAATATTCTTCAAAAATTTAAGCTTAAGCTTATCATTTTTAGTTGAGTATCCAACCTCCTTAACACCAAGTGGGTCAACACTGATGAAAAGTCCACACCAATTAGGTTTAACACTCAAAATTTTTAACCGTGCAACTATCATCTTGTTAAAATACGTTTTACTTACATGTGACAACTACAAGTAGAGTTCTGACGACGTATTCGTAGAGTACCCTCCGCGATTCGTTTTTGACTTTGGGAGCCATGTACTCGTTCCATACAATATCGACAGCGACGTAACATTGAAGAGCGTGCGTCACGTAAATCGACAGTGCCAAGAGAATCTGCACAACCTTCGCGGGAATTTCCGTTGGTTCGAGATTCAGCGTCACACTTCCTTTCACGTCATCTCCGTAGCATATGTATCCGAAGAAACCCATACCAACGTATAAGGTTATTATGCTCGCCATTCCCACATGAAGAACTCCGAGAGGGCTGCCGAATGATTTCGGCTTCTTCATTTCATTTTCCAATGGCATTATCTGAAAAAAGTAACAAAGCGAACGATAAGACAGGCCAACAAAGCCTAGATTGCCCTGCTTAGAAATTCCGATTAAAACATATAGAAACCGATCTAATGGACAAAATTCCAATTGAAAAATATAATCGGATTTTATAGGATTCAATTGGATTTTTGTCCATTTTATTAGTTCCAATCGGATCGTTTAACCAGAGTGTTACAATGGATATTCGGACATAACGAAATACGTACAACGCCAATAGCTTCAAGGGCGAAGAGAACTGTTCCAAAGTAGAGCGGGAAATCTTCGACTTTACCGACGGGCGCTCGATTATCCAGGGACGGTGTCTCCCTAAATATGTAGTAGAGGATGATGCCAAAGCTCACGAAAGTTACAGCATTGGCAATTGTTGACAGCGGGGCTAAGAATTTAAGATTCCTAATCCAGTTGATGAAGATCAGAGGCAACAGTATTCCCAACATGTACCAATGAACGTCAACTTTGACCGTTATCCAGTCGCTGAAAGCCTGAAATCATATACATCATTTGTAATTCTCGTCTGCCACAAAACCTCCTCGTTAGCGGATCATAAGAAATGCAGAATAACCGGAAAGTCACCGCAGTAACAATGGAACAAAAAGTAATCCTAGCAATCCCAGCGACCTCGAAAACGACCTAAAAAGTCTAAAAAACGACCGAAGAAACGACCATTGAAATTATTTTTGGTTGGTCGTTTCTTGGTTCAATGATCGTTTTCTTGGTCGTTTGCCTCTTTTGAACGGTTTTTTATGCATTTAACGATCGGTCGTTTCTTCCCTAATAATCACGATAACTTTCATTTTTTCCTAAAAAAAACGTCAACGTGACCATAAAAATAACGCTCAATAGAAGTTGTTTTTTGCACAGAAGAAACTTTCGAAATTATCAAAATGACCGTCGAAATAACCAAACCCAAAAATCTTACAGTTGCTTTTTCGTCAGCAAAACCAATAACTTACCGTCATGATGACCCCTTTGACGGCGAACGTCAACGTTCAAACGAACGTATTGAACGTTGTTTTGACAGTAAGATATGGGTTCTAGCAACGAAAATCTAACTATCACATTTTTTTTTGTTTCGCCATTTCGACGGTCACTTTTACAATTTCCGAAAGTTACTTCTGTGCAAAAAAACAACTTCTGTTGAGCGTCATTTTTATAGTCGCTTTGAAAGTCGCTGGATCTGTTAGGGAACTCTAAGATAACAGAAAAACAACTTAGTGACCGTTGTTGAACCTACGGTGAATGCTTACCTGTTGAAGGTTTTCGGCGATAAAGACGACGTAAACGCAGCAAGCTCCGAGTTGATAAATGAGAAGAAACGTGTTAACAACGTGTCTGAAACAAAACGATAAATTACATTATTACGTTGTTTTCGATAATATCCGCTCAGTCGGTAGGATTGCCGTTTTTTAATCGATTAATCGAAAAATCGATCCTTTTGGGATCAATTAATCGATTTTTTAATCGATCGTTTCGAACCGATTAATTCACCGAAATGATAAATTCAGTTCCAGATAGATCCGCATTTCTTCATTTCTTTCTTTCTTCATTTCTTTCTTTCTTCATTTCTTTTTTTTTTTTCTATTATTTGTTCCAAAAGTAATGAATTTCCGGCTGCTTAACTCTGTTCGCTTAACCTTGTTTACGTACAGGGTTAAGTGAAGAGGTTTAACAGAGCCAAAAACTTTGAACTAAGCGAACAGGGTTAAGCAGCAGGAAGTTCAAAACTTTTGGGATACCCTGTATAGAGAAAAAAAATCGATTTTTGGTAGATCGATTTTATGCTACACAATTTATGCTTGGATCGATTCATTAGGATTCGAATCGATTCGAAAAAAGCAATCCGGCAACTCTATCAATCAGTGAGCATGCAATATCGCAAACTTACACCGAGGCCTTGGCGAAACCCTTGAATATCGATGGTCCTTCGCTAAACGCAGCCTCCGCAGTTGCAGGATAAGTCAAGGACGGTACTCTTCTCCGTTTACACAGCTCGTACTCGGAGCGTATAAGTAACCTTATGCAATATGTGCACAACAGCCCTATGATGACTGTTCCGATTAAACCAACAATGTACCCACTGTTCTTGAACGCCTGCGGCATTGCCAAAATCCCGGTACCCAAACTTCCCTTGAGAAGATGAAACAATGTGTCCATGTACCTGAAAATAATATGAAAAGTAAGTTGATGATATTTCATTTCTTGTGTACGTAGGACTGAAGTACCGTTTTTGGCCATCTTCCCTAATGAAAAAATTAAAAAATACTGTTAAAATCCGATAGAAATGAACAAAAACCACATAGATACAAATAAAATTCTATATCAGGATCTATAAGCTTTTTGTCCATTTCTATCGGTTTATATCGGTATTTAAAAATCTTTTTCAATAGGTTTAGTACCCTTTGTGACCATAAACTTGTTCCACTTGTGGCCACACTTATTACACGTAAATGACGGTGATAGCCACGAATGGTGCAAAGTGCTTTGAACATTATTTATTAACCAATTATGTATTTGAACACCGCATATTCAATATAAAATTTGTTTCAATTCGTGTAAAATAAGCTCATTTATTAATTTGAATAGATTGATAGTATGATGAATTAATATATCTATTTTTTATGAGGCCATTAATAGTACAGTGGCCACAAATGGTGCGTACCCTATGCTTATATGTTTATTGGACTTACGTTGTCGGGTGCTCGACGACCCTGTGCTCGTACGGGTCATAGTCGGTTTCGAGTTCCTTTGCTCTTCTCTTCTCCTCGTCTCGATCGACGGTCCATACGCCATTTTTAACGCCTCTTAACGCATATCTGTGTAAGATAAAAAACGTTACTCCAAATTAATCTCTGTAATGGATCGGAAAAAAATAAGGTTTTGGAAATTTTATCGCTTCACTAAAATCGAGGCCATTATTTCGTGGATCTTTCGAATCTGGGTTTTCTTCCTTCGTTCGAGAGAAAACTCAACGACGAAAAGAATGGCGCAAAGCGGGACCTTGATTTTTCATTTTTCACCGTATTTTAAGGATGTTATACAGCTTCACACTAGTTAAATGAGTGCTGATTGTTTTAAAAAATTTAGACATAGTTTTAAGCATCTATTGATTATTTTTTATAGTGATTTGTATTGTTAGGTATGGTCCTGACCTGGGACAAATTTAATTGCAATTGATTTTTTTTTAATATTAACTGATTTACGCAAACTTTCGAAAAGGTATTTTCGTTCCGTTTTTTTTTTAATAATTCGTGTTTTTTACTCGATTTAAATTATTTCACGTCTCATTGTCTTCCTTAGAAGATGCTTTACGAATTCGCCTCATAAATAATTTCTAACAATTTCCGTAGAAAAATTACAGTTGTTAGTTTACAAAATATGTTTGTAGATGGGTAAACAAAAAGTTGTCATTTTTAAACGGAGAATTTTATAAATTATTTGCGAGGCAAATTCATAAATCATCTTTCAAGAAAGACAATGAAACGTAAAACATCCAAATTAAACAAAAAACACGGTTTATTCTTTAAAAAAACGAAATCGTTTAATGTTTATGCAAATCCGTTGCAATGAAATTTGTCCCAGGTACAAATCACCATTCAAAATAATCAACAGGTATTTAAAACTATGCAAAAATTATTTTTTAAAGTCAGCACTCATTTGAGTAGTGCTGTAAAACATCCCTAAAATCGAACCCGTAAAAATCGCAAATTTGTCCAAGTGTCCAAGTTTTCAAAAATGTTAGCCTATGCGCGATAATCACAGTTCTACTTCCGACACGTAGTTGCATTTTTCGCCGTTAGAGGGATGACCCAAGCCTAGCAAATGCCGATATCAGCTTTCCGTGAATATTGTTGTTAGTGCCGGTCAGCAATGCGTGACACATTCGCTCACGCGGCTTCGTATTGAATAGGAAGTCGGTAATAGCTGCAATTATGCAAGATATCTATCGCATCCTCAATGCTACAGTGATACATGCGGGCATGTTGTCCTACTGCATTCTTCGTTGCCATGAGCACTGTGTGCACGAATGCCACACGATATCGATTGACCAGCAAAAAAGATCTATAGTACTAAGCTCTGCACGTAGGTATTCCCGCGCAAAAACGGAAGTATTAAAATATTATTGCCTAAATATTAAAAGAGTCTTGGAATTGAAATATTCCAAGGCTGGCGTTTTGGAATAATACATACCGAGTAATACTTCGAGAAGTATTAATGAGTGAAAATATTCGCAAATATTTTTGAGATTACCGTGATATTTTTCGGAGCTGCTAAGTATTAGCGACCCAAGACCAGTGAATTTATGAACTTTCGAAATATACATAATAATACTTCCGAATACTTCCGACATACTTACCAGCAAGCTCAAAAATACTCGCAAGACTTATTAATACTTCTCGAAGTATTACTCGGTACGTATAATTCCAATACGCCAGCCTTGGGATATTTCAATTCCAAGACTCTTTTACTGTTTAGGCAATACTGTTTTAATACTTCCGTTTTTGCGCGAGTTATCATGAGAAATAGATAACTTACCCGTCTTGATCTTTCTTTTCCGATGAACCCGAAACACTTTTCCGATCGACCGCATCCTGAAACAATAAAATGGATTTATTTATTTATTGATTTGTTTATTTATTTATTCATTACGAGCATAGCTCAATTACATGCTCGAAGGAATAGACTCATCGCGCGGTAACAGTAGTTCTAATTTATATCAGCATGTGTTTATTATTTATTATTGCTCTAGCATATAGAATTAATAGTGACACGTCAAAATAACAAGCGAAAATAACACACGACAAAATGATCCAACGTTACAATAACACTCGGAATATAATCATCCGCGACAAAGCTCTATGAATATTTTCCGCTGTAGATGAAAAACATGTAGATATTTTCAGCTGTAGTTGACAAACTCAATGGATATTTTCCGCTATAGATGAAACAAACATGGATATTTTCCGAAAAACAAAAAAAATTAGACTCGACTAATTGTTCCATTATCAATTGTCAATTGTTATCTATCGTTAATGGTGTTCGGTCGATTTTGCGTTACCATCTGTTGTTTTGATTCGGAGTTGTTTTTTTACGGTTATTTTGACATGATACCGAATTAATATAGCATCAACATAATAACGATGAGGAATAAAATAAAATCTTTAATAATCAGGGAAAACTTCCCAGAGTCGGCCCCTAAATCGAGCTAACGGAATCTCAAAGAAATGTATGTTTACATTATTAAAAAGGTTGGCAATAATGAACATGCAATATGGTATTCAAACATAATACATAAGCATTATTAACGTGCTTGGTAACACATAACTTGTTGAATTAACTGCTTTTCGATATGTGCACAGTGCACAGGCCCAAAGAGATGGACATGGGAGGGGGGGGGGATAGGAAAGGCAGAGTCGGCGTGCGATACACTATCCTGCTCACCTTGACACTAAGCCCTCCGCAGTGCATCTATGCGTCACCTACGTTAACGGTCACATAATACTGCTGCTTGCCCACACAGAATTTTATGTTAGATGAAATATACGTCAGAAAAACGTATCTGCAGCGTTGTGTTTCTCATATTCTTGTATTTCGTAATTTACGGAATGCATTTTTACGTTAATAAATAAAAATGTATTCTCAGGAAAAAAAAACTTCTATTGTCGATTTTTGTTGGCCTCCTGACTATATATAACCCCTCAAAAGTACCTTTCTCAAGTGTAGAAACTATGGTCCCGGAAAATATGACCTCATGCTCATTGGTTTAGTGCAACAGTCGGTGTAAGCCGATTATCCATTCAATTTACGACCGCGAACAATACTGACTTAATTAACTTAGCGCTTACTAAATTAACTTAGGGTCCACCGAAGCGTTAAAATATACATATAGGGTAGACGTACCGTTTTTGGCCATCTTAGGGCCAATTGTGGCATCACGTTCAAAGGAATAAATCAAAACATTTAATCGGATAAAAAAAACGTCGGGTAGATCATTCAGTGAATTGAAATGAATTTGTTAAAAAAATCAACGTGCAATTGTGGGGAAAAAATAATTTAAAGAATAAAATAATAAAAATGGCCACAATATGTACAGTGACCACTAACGGTACACCCTATACAATATGTTTGACAAGACGTACAAAAACGTACGGAAAATGTCAAACAAGCCAGTATACATCAATCACGTCATTTCATTCAAATTAGATAGCTATCTATTCCGAACGTTCAACAGCTTCTTACATACGAGTCAATGCTGATTCATAGAAAAATAAGCATTAAACAGGGATAGTTTAATGCCTATTTGATTGAGCTTCGTCTAATATTTAGCCTTCGAAGAATACGTAATAACCAGATGATATCTGACGCACAACGTCAAGTGATTCGAACATAAACAGTACACCACGTACGCGTTTCGCGACCTACACTCGATCAATTACGTTCCCTGGCGGATTCGAAGAACCTTTTCGAATAAGTAAAAAGCAACCGGTTCGATGTGGAACGAAAACGAACTGAAAAATTACGCTGAAACAATTAGCAACCATAATGACTATAGTTGTGTGGACATTTCAGGGTTCGTATAAGGTTACTGTGAGTGATCGTAGTTAAAACCGAAGAACAACTATTAACTAACTGGCATCTGGTTAATCAGTATCTGTTGCTTTTCGGTTAAGTACGAATATGTTATGTTGTAAATTGGCTGGTAGCAACTTTGAGGTTACAGTTTAATCTTGGTTACTTTTAATTTCGTAGCAACTGTGTTTTTCTGTCGATTCCCTAGCAATCTCGACCACCGCCGTTTCCAGCTGATTCACCGTAAAACCCACCGACAAACAAACGGGTGGTTTTTTGCAAAAAATAAACCGAACATCGGTCGTAACGACCGCGAAAACAACTGCCCTAAAAATGTTATTCGGTTGTTTTTTCAGTTGTCAATGGTAAATCGAAAAAAAACAACCATACAACATTTTTTAAGGCAGTCGTTTTTACAGTCGTTACGACCAACTTTCGGTTTTTTTTTGCAAAAAACCAGCCGGTCGTTTTTACGGTAAAACGGTGTTTGTTGAAATTGATATACGTTTCGGTAGTGTTATGGCAATAAAACTGAAACATGAACTATGCAATGACGTTTGTTTCTAACCCTAACAGATCCAACGGCGGGCCGAACGACCGAAGAAACGACCGGTCGTTAAATGCCAAAAAATGTACCCGTTCAAAAGAGGCAAACAACCAAGAAAACGACCATTGAACGAAGGAACGACCAACCAAAAATTATTTTAGTGGTCGTTTTCTCGGTTGTTTGCCTCTTTTCAACGGGGTTTTGTTCTTTGCATTTAACGACCGGTCGTTTTTTGGATTTTTTAGGTCGTTTTCGAGGTCGCCGGGATTTCTAGGGAAATGACGGCGAAACAAGCAGTAATCATATCAGTAATCATATTTTTTTTTGAGGTGTGAACAAGTCGATTGGATTCTACATGTCAACAAGTACGAAATTCTTTTCCAATGATTCATGCGACACTCATTGCTGCGGTATGTTTCTGCATTCATAGTTAAGAAATATACCTGTCTTAAATCTACGCGTGTAATCCCAAGAATCGGTGTATTTTCATACCGGCACTTTATGTATACAACGATTTAATAAGAACGCGCATGTTATGAACATAAAGTTTCCTCGTTAATCCTTTTGATTCCTCGGATCATGATTGAACGATGTATTGATTTTATCGAATGTCTCTTCAGCTGAACCAAGCTGTTTGTTTTTCGTTTTTTGATAAAACGGCAAAAGCGTATTTCGTTGAATTTTTTCTCCTCATGAACGAAAAAAATAAATAAGATCTCGATTGTGTGAATTTATATATCTTTAGCTGAACCAAGGTGTTTATTTTTCGTTTTTTGATAAAACGGCAAAAACGTATTTCGTTGAATTTTTTTCTCCTTATCAACGAAAAAAAAAATAAGATCTCGATTGTGTGAATTTATATATCTTTAGCTGAACCAAGTTGTTTGTTTTTCGTTTTTTGATAAAACGACAAAAACATATTTCGGTGAATTTTTTCTCCTTATAAACGAAAAAAATAAATAAGATTTTGATTGTGTGAATTTATATATCTTTAACTGAACCAAGGTGTTTATTTTTCGTTTTTTGATAAAACGGCAAAAACATATTTCGTTGCATTTTTTCTCCTTATAAGCGAAAATAAAAAATAAGATCTCGATTGTGTGAATTTATATATCTGTAGCTGAACTAAGATGTTTGTTTTTCGTTTTTTGATAAAACGGCAAAAGCGTATTTCGTTGAATTTTTTCTCCTTATAAACGAAAAAAATAAATAAGATCTCGATTGTGTGAATTTATATATCTTTAGCTGAACCAATGTGTTTATTTTTCGTTTTTTGATAAAACGGCAAAAACGTATTTCGTTGAATTTTTTCTCCTTATAAACGAAAAAAATAAATAAGATCTCGATTGTGAGAATTTATATATCTTTAGCTGAACTAAAATGTTTGTTTTTCGTTTTTTGATAAAACGGCAAAAACATATTTCGTTGAATTTTTTCTCCTTATAAACGAAAAAAATAAATAAGATCTCGATTGTGTGAATTTATATATCTTTAGCTGAACCAAGTTGTTCGTTTTTCGTTTTTTGATAAAACGGCAAAAACATATTTCGTTGAATTTTTTCTTCTTATAAACGAAAAAAATAAAATAAAATAAAATAAGATCTCGATTGTGTGAATTTATATATCTTTACGTATGTCGGATCGTACAAGATAGCAAAATCGTGCTTACGATACGAATCTCTACTCTGCTGTCGAGATATTTGCGTTCACACGTGTTTTTCCCTACACCGTAAAATTTCTTAATCTCTAATCAAATTTCTGATTGTGTTCCTACTCCTTAATCGTATCCCAACGGCTATGATACGACTGGAAAACCACACATCATTATCCAAAAAACCGGATTAATCATTTGAGAGTGATTGTTCGGTCCGATTGTGTAAACTTAAGTGGCTAGATAGACGAAACAATTGCAATTGACTTGGTTCCACAGATATTCCGTAGTGAGCAGGTGGTAGACAGTGAATGGAAAGTTCTGCCCATTAAGATTGGTGGGAGTGCAAAGGCTGGCAGCCGGCAAGAAGAATGTTTGTATCAAGACTCAGCCAATAATCTCTAATCAGTTATCGATAGCACTGAGTATATCTTGGTACAATCTGTATTCTCTATTTGCCCTGACATGATTTTCATCGTTTATATCGAGAAACTTTATTTAAAACAAACAACCAAAAAACAAAAAAACATGTCGCTCCCCGCGTTAGTTAAGGGGTCTCTCTACTTAAAAATTAAAAAAAAAATCGATTTTTTATGTGCGTTTTTCGAAAGTTTATATATTTAAAAGTATTCTCTGAACATTTTAGAAAGATCAGAGCATTCTAAAGGTATTTTCCATACCTTATCGCTGATACTTAAAACGCGTTTTTCTCGAAACAACTTTTTCGAACCGCTTATTGAAAAAATCTCAGAAACTGCTCATCGGATCCTTATGAAATTTTAACCACATATTCTGTACGCTTATTGCTATATCCCCTACTAGAATTATTGCAAAATTAGAATTTTTTCTTTTTTTTTTTTGCAAAAAACAATCTTTTTTTACTAAACCTAAAACCATTGAATTTTTTAAATTCGGATCGGCCGTTGTTGAGATTTTTTCAACAGCGCACACCTACCTACTTTTTGCGGACACCTATTTACTTGGCATTTTCACACTAAAAAGTGACTAAAATCAATTTTTTTTTTTTTTTTCTAATTCGCGAATGCCTTTGTTAAGCCCAACACGTTTTATATCGCTAAACATAATAGTATTCTCAAAAAAAAATAAAAAAAATAGTATTTTTTAGAGAGACCCCTTTAAGGTACGATGCGCGCCATGGCTGACGTCGCACAAGTTCGAGGGAGAATGAGACATAATTTACGAACAGTTTCTAATGTGACAAAAATCGGAAAAAAATCAAGCATATAGAAGATGCTGTAAAGATTATTTTGGCAGAATAATGTGTAGTAATATATAATAGAGTGTAAACATGTCAATAGCTGAAGAGACTAATTTTTGCTTTAATATTGGAAGAAATAGTGGAAAAAATGAAATGCATCGCTTTCTTAATGCATTACATTTTTTTTCAATTCCAATATCAAAGGAAAAATTCGGAAAATTACCGAGGAAAAATTACACCTCTGGTCAGACGATAGTTGAAGCGCGCACTTTTTATTTCTCGAGTCGTTTTCCTGGTTGTAGTGAAAGAGCCGCAAGGCCAATTGACAATTATCGCCGGGCGTCGCGTTCAGCCTGCATTTGCAATTCCCCAGCAGCGAAAAGCATTGCCCCCCTTCGCGTGTTACACAAGTATTTGAAATTATCCTGTAGAAGTAACCGCGGAGTGTCTGTTATCGCAGAGACTGTGGAGCAACGAATGCTTGTTCAAGTGCGACAGCCAATTGTCTCGCGTTTCGATGATTTATTGGACCATGGAAATAAATGAATATATAATAATAATGTAAGAATATTTTGCAGTTAGCGGAGGATGCTTAATTGCCCTAAAATGAATACGAAAGCCTGGAGAAGAAAAAATTGCTGAGCCTTGATTCGAAGACCGTTTTTGTATGCATCGCAGTACAGGAAATTTATCTACAGTGTTATTTATCGTCTTGAGGTAAAAACGTATTGACGCTGTAAAAGAGCAACGTGTCCAAGGTTCCGCCGCAATTTTTTTAGTGACGCACTAAATTGGTTCATAAAAAAAATGGTATACTATTAAAATTGTCAACAGAAATAAATTTGTTCCGCACAAACACACTGAAAGAACAACTCTGCAATAGAATAGCTTCAAAAAATTTCACAGAATACCTGAGATTATAAAACAGGTTCTCACACTGTAAACATCGTAGGTTTTTCCTCGGTGATTAATTATTGACGATAGCAGACACATCATCCGCCGCCGCATGGTCGTTAGTATTTTTCCTGGGAAGTAGGATACTTCGTGCGTACTTAGATTCGAGATAATATCAGTATTTTCCGGTGCTATTTTATTACGATGTTTCAGACGATTCTGCGTATCCTGCTGATAAAATTGTTGAGAAAAAAGTCGAAGTTGCCGCGACAACTTTGAATATTTTTTGGTTGAAATTTATAACTTCACTTGGATCATCGTTCCAACCGTACGAACCGGTTATCAAAATTGTGAATTCTATCGCATTGAGAAAATCAAACATGGTCGTTGACCTTGCACAAACTATTATTTAGCTATTGCACAAACTTATTATTTTGTTTTTGAACCCTTGCTCGACTTTGGCTGGCGAGCAAGGATTAAAAAATAAAATAACAAGTTTGTGCAATAGCTAAAATAAGTTGCGATGTCCTGTCGATTGAATTGTAATTTTCCATCAGTATTTTCCGGTGCTATTTTTTTACGGTGTTTCAGACGATTTTGCGAATCCTGCCGATAAAATTGTTCAGAAAAAAGTTGAAGTTGCCGCGACAAGTTTGAATATTTTTTGCTCCGAATTTATAACTTCACTTGGATCACCGTTCCAACCGTACGAACCGGTTATCAAAATAGTGAATTCTATTGCATTGAGAAAATCAAACAAGGTCGTCGGCTTAATATCGGCGGGCTCGTAAGGAGCTCGACTTTGGCCGGCGAGCAAGGGTTAAAAAAAATAATAATAAGTTTGTGCAATAGCTAAAGTAAGTTGCGATGTCCTGTCGATTGAATTGTAGTTTTTCATCAGTATTTTCCGGTGCTATTTGTTTACGATGTCTCAGACGATTTTGCGTATCCTGCCGATAAAATTGCTCAGAAAAAAGTTGAAGTTGTCGCGACAGCTTTGAATATTTTTTGCTCCAAAATTATAACTTCACTTGGATCACCGTTCCAACCGTACGAACCGGTTATCAAAATAGTGAATTCTATCGCATTGAGAAAATCAAACAAGGTCGTCGGCTTAGGGTAGACGTACCGTTTTTGACCACCTTAATGGCAATTGTGGCCATTACATTCAAACGAATAAAACATAATATTTAATCGCATATAAAAAGCATCCAGTCAACCATTCAGTGAATTAATATGTTTTTTTTTTAAATCAACATTCACACGCAATCAACAGTTACACGAAAAAAATAATTTGAAGAATAATAGTATATTATACAACAAGTGCGTAAAGTAGGTTATTCTCGCACGAGTTACACATCCCATTTTTTGCAATAGCGGTGCGTAAACGAGATTTTTGCGGGGCAATTTTGCGTGCGTAAAGTACTCGTTTTCCGGCACGAGTGCGTAAAGTAAATGAGAGTGCGTAAAGTGAAACTTTACGCACGAGCGTTTACTTTACACACGGGTGCGGAAAACGAGCACTTTACGCACGCGAAACCGTCCCGAAAAGTCGAGTTTTACGCACGCTATTGCAAAAAATAATAAAAATGGCCACAATCGGCACAGTGGCCACTAATGGTACATCTACCCTATTATTGTGCGAGCTCGTAAGGAGCTCGACTTTGGCCGGCGATCAAAGGTTAAAAAATAAAATAATAAGTTTTATGCAATAGCTAAAATAAGTTGCGATGTCCTGTCGATTGAATTGTAGTTTTCCATCTGTACAATCCAGACGCGGTGATGTGTTGTGTGCGTGGAATGTAGGCTGATTGTAAGGATGACGAATCTAGAAGAGGGGGGCAAAGAGACGGAGGAGTGGCTGCCGGTCTACGTACGCACAGTGTATTGCACAATTTTCTGTGATCGGTCCGGCGTCCGCCAATGATTTAATACCGCTTGACCATATTATTAAAGACTGGTCGCGCCACATCTATCCGTCTATTTACAAATATAGCCATCGCGAACTATCAACTCCTTTCTACAGCACAGCAGTATCAACTGTGACAGCGGTAGTTGGCCGCGGTGGCAAACTATACAGCCGCGCGGAGTTTGCTTTCCAGTTCGATCGAGTTTCAACCAGATATCGCGCGAGTGCGAGGACCGCTTGTGAACCAGTGTTCAGACCGATCCGAAGGACGTTTTTTTGCTAACAAGGATAATCATCGCAGTAATGCGCGGGATATGTCAGCCAGCCTAGCCGCACACTCTTCCGCAGTGTCTCATGCATTTCCAAAAGTGCTCTGCACCAAATTGGGACTTTACAGAATTTTCGAAAAATCGTTTTTTTTTTTTAAATAAATGGTCCCTTAGGACCTTAAGAATGATGTCCCGCAAGATTAAAGCCAGGAAAAATCTCCAGATACTCGATTTTTCGATTTTTGTGAACCAGTGTTCAGACCGATTCGAAGGACGTTTTTTTGCTAACAAGGATAATCGTCGCAGTAATGCGCGAGATATGTCAGCCAGCCTAGCCGCACACTCTTCCGCAGTGTCTCATGCATATCCAAAAGTGCTCTGCACCAAATTGGGACTTTACAGAATTTTCGAAAAATCGTTTTTTTTTTTTTTTTTTTTTTTTTAATAAATGGTCCCTTAGGACCTTAAAAATGATGTCCCGCAAGATTATGGCCAGGAAAAATCTTCACATACTCAATTTTCGATTTTTGATACAAGGCCGCCTGGTCCGCAGCGAGTTAATCGCAACAAACTTCAAACGCGTTTATCTCAAATCCGGATTTTTCAAGTTAAGGATGTTGTACAGCTCCACACTAGTCAAATGAGTGTTGGCTTTAAAAAATAATGTTTGCATAGTTTTAAGTACCTGTTGATTATTTTGAATAGTGATTTGTATTTTCAGGTATGTTCTTAACCTGGGAAAGACTTAATTGCAGCGGATTTGCATAAATAACAACCGATTTACGCAAGCTTTTGACAAGGTAATTTTCATTCAGTTTTGTCAAAGAATAAACCGGGTTTTTTGTTCGATTTGGATGTTTTACGTCTCATTGTCTTTCTTGAATGATGATTTATGATTTTGCCTCGCGAATAATTTATAACATTTTCCGTTTAAAAATGACAACCTTTTGCTTACCCATCTACAAAAATATTTTGTAAAACAGACAGCTGTAATTCTTCAACGGAAATTGTTACAAATTATTTGTGAGGCGAATTCGTAAAGCATCTTCTAAGGAAGACAATGAGCCGTGAAACATGCAAATCGAGTAAAAAAACACGGTTTATTCTTTGTAAAAATCTGAACGCAAATTACCTTTTCAAAAGTTTGCATAAATCGGTTAATATTTTTTGCAAATCGATTGCAATTAAATTTTTTCCAGGTCAAGAACATACCTGACAATACGAATCACCATTAAAAATAATCAACAGATGCTTAAAACTATGTATAAAATATAAAAAAAAAATAAGCACTCATTTGACTAGTGCGGAGCTGTATAACATCCTTAGAATTCGGTGAAAGATTGAAAAATCAAGGTACCGCTTTGCGCCATTCTCTTCGTTGTTGAGTTTTCTCTCGAACGAAGGAAGAAAACCCAGATTCCAAATATTCACCAAAGAATAGCCTCGATTTTAGTGAAGCGATAAAATGTCCAAAACCTTATTTTTTTCTAGTATAACATCGTTAACGTCACATAACATTACTAGTACACTACTGTTAGTTAAGAGTCAATAAGATCGCAGCAATGTCCGATGTAAGTAGAGAGCACTTTCCAATTTGTTCGCTCATCCGGGTGATTTCAGTCTGGCAATCAACATTGGAAATCATGGATTTCTTCATTCTTAACTTTCCCAAGTGCCTCGATATTTACAATAGAGCTGAAACGTTTTTACGTGCACTTGGAGATTACGGCATTTCTTAATGTAAAAACGCTGTATTTTTCTGCACTGTCAGAAAAGACTGGAAATTTCCATCCATAAACTAGTCAATTAAATTTCATATACGATTGTGATATAAAATTAAGGTACTTTTGCAATGAAATTAGAGTACGTTTTTTAATTAAAAAAAACTTTTACAGTAACATTATAGCAAATTATAAAAATTATTGTACCAAAAATAAATTTGACCTCGCACTTGTATAGTAAATTTTGTATACCAGTTTATGAATAAAAACTTCAATTTTTCATTTCATTTCAACTAGTCAATTAAATTTAATATACGTTTGTGATATAAAATTAAGGTACTTTTGCAATGAAATTAGAGTACGTTTTTTAATAAAAAAAAACTTTTACAGTAACATTATAGCAAATTATAAAAATTATTGTACCAAAAATAAATTTGACCTCGCACTTGTATAGTAAATTTTGTATACCAGTTTATGAATAAAAACTTCAATTTTTCATTTCATTTCAACTAGTCAATTAAATTTAATATACGTTTGTGATATAAAATTAAGGTACTTTTGCAATGAAATTAGAGTAAATTTTTAAATAAAAAAAAAACTTTTACAGTAAAATTATTGTACCAAAAAATAAATTATAAAAAATTATTGTACGAAAAATAAATTTGACCTCGCACTTGTATAGTAAATTTTGTATACCGGCTTATGAATAAAAGCTTCAATTTTTTTCTCAGTGTATCCGTACATTTTAATATCCGGAGGTCGTGAAATATAATTCAACGAGAACCGGCGAGGGAACTGAGATTCTCAGAATAATTCTAATGCAGAAAGTCGGACAACTCTGACGTAGTTAATCAAGTTCAAGATTTCCTTTCGACGCGGTTGATAAAGCCTCGTTAAACGAGCCAAGTGCCGCGCGCTGCAAGTAGATTCACCGCGCGAATTCTTCGTAATTAGCGATAACTTTGCGGCATTGCGCCTACGTCATACGTGCAATGCCATAAGCGTTGGCGCGCGTGGACTTCCCGGTACAAGCAGGTAAAGCAAAACGCACCTCACCGCGCGACGCACTTCTCGCTAAGGTCATTTCCATTCTCACTCTGTATTAAGTCACGCACTTAAATGTCTAATGTGTCTCGAAAACGTCTTCAATTTTACCAGCGTTTACATCACTCGTTTGCACATTCTCTGAACCTACTCGGCAATCTAATCTGCAACTTCCCTAGCAATCCCGGCGACCTCGAAAACGACCTAAAAAGTCCAAAAAACGACCGAAGAAACGACCGGACGTTAAATGCAAAAAAAAAAAAAAACCCCGTTAAAAAGACCTTAGCAATCTTGACAACCGTCGTTTCCATCTGACCCTAGCAATTTTGACCACCGTCGTTTCCAGCTGATTCACCGTAAAAACCACCGTCAAACAACCGGATGATTTTTTGCAAAAAATAAACCGGAAATCGGTCGTAATAACCGCGGAAACAACCGCCCTAAAAATGTTATACGGTTGTTTTTTCGGTTGTCCATGTTAAATCGAAAAAAACGACCGCATAACATTTATTAAGGCAGTCGTTTTTAGGGCCGTTACGACCAACTTTCGGTTTTTTTGTTGCAAAAAACCACCCGGTCGTTTTTATGGTAAAACAGTGGTTGTTGAGATTGCTAGGGGAGTCACCGTAAAAACCACCGTCAAACTGGGTGGTTTTTTGCAAAAAATAAACCGGAAATCGGTCGTAACGACCGCGAAAAAAATCGCCCTAAAAATGTTATTCGGTTGTTTTATCGGTTGTCCATGGTAACTCGAAAAAACCCGTATAACATTTTTTAGGGCCGTCGGTTTTACGGTGGTTACGACCAACTTTCGGTTTAGTTTTCGCAAAAAAAACCACGCGGTCGTTTTAACGGTAAAACAGTGGTTCTTGAGATTGCTAGGGGAGGCAAACGACTGAGAAAACGACCATTAACATTTTTTTTTGGTTGGTCGTTTATTGGTCAATGGTCGTTTTCTTGGTCATTTGCCTCTTTTGACCGGTTTTTTTTTTTACATTTAACGACCGGTCGTTTCTTCGGTCGTTCGGCCAGTCGCTGGATCTGTTAGGGTTGCCCTCCCATCGCGTAGTCACGACTTCCGGATGTTTAAGGGTAAGGTCAATTCCGTAAAAACCAACAAGCATATTTTTAAGAATTTGTTTAAACGATACAGGTAATGCTGGTTTATATAATTAATTGCCATATAATAATACAACATCTGAACTATATTTTCCTAAATTTCCATTGCAAAATATTGATAAATAAGCCGTTAGCAGCAAATCTCCGCAGAAGGACTTTTTCGGGGAAGCTTTTCCCTGAATCTCTGTGGCTTTCAAATTTCCTGAAACTGTGCCGCCGTCGCCCGGACTACCTCAACATCGTTCGATATTCAATGAGGCGCGAGAACAAGCGACACCAGCACGTGCTTCGCAACTTGTCCGTACAAATGATGCGAGCATTGAAAATGGTTCGTCACTTAACCACTCGGACAAAATGACGAGCTTCCGTTGGGCTCGGCGACAGAAGCGACAGAAGCGGCTACTGCACGTAGCGCGCGCGGCAGTCAACGCCGCGCCTTGACGCGGCTAATCGCGACAGATCGCTTCGAAAGACGATTCGTATACGCAACCTTCGGCAAAGCGTACAGTCCGATATCTCGTAACTCGTCAATTGGACCGACCAGCTTTGAGGTTGCGGTCTCCCTTAGCCCTGACAACAGCGGATGGAAGGTCATGTATAGGTCTTCTCGCATACATAACTCTAAAAGTACGCTTTTCAATCATCGCAGTCTAACTTATAACATATTGGGCATTATAATCATGAAAATGGAGACCCAAGTAGAGGACGGTTTAGTGCACTAAATGCTCACAAATTAACCCTTTGGTCCCTGCTTAGAAAATGTTATTGGAACCGATAAAAATAAAGCAATGGGAATGATATGTGTTTTTTGTCAAAGGAATTTCCGATTCACAGAAGCGATTCCGATAGATAGATAGGCAAACCGCCAGAATCATTCCAATTCATGCCGCTAGTATCGGTCGAATGGTTAGCCATGTTAAATGGAATCTTCCGATAAAACTCAATAGAATCCTCAAGTAAGAATTTACCGATTAAAACTAATACATATTTTGTATAGGAAAACCGTTGTTAAATTGGAAATTTCTTGTACAAAAAACCGATTGAAATTTATTGATTACTTAATGCGGCGATACCGATTGAATTCATTTTTGAATTGGGCGGTAACAATACAATCCCATTAAGTTGAGTTGCCTATTCAATCGCGTTATATCTTATTCGCTTTCAATTGGAGAGAAAACTTGTCTCTTATTGAATATATTCATTCCGATTCAAGGTCAATCGGATTCTATCAGTTTCCTGTAGGGATGAATGGGATACTTTAAGCAGGGTGTTATCAGGGCAGGGATCTACCTTTCCGACGTTCATCCCCAGCCGGCCATTTCTCAGACTGGCGCTATAGATTCTCGGTCCACCGATACCAAACACGCAACAAGCGGTACCGGCTGAGGAAAAAACGCGCGTCAAGCGAACCCGAAAGACTGACTATGTGACAATACAAACTTACAGACAAACATTCGCACACTATTTCACTACACTGTTAAAAATATTTCTGAATTTACGTTACTGAAAATTTGATTCATCAGTTGATATATTAAATTTAATACTCGTGTGTGGTAAAATTTCAAATTATTATATTCAGTTTCTTATCGTTTATATTAAATTTCGAAATTTTTATACGTTTCGGTAGAAAACACTGTAATTTTTACGTGTCAAATTTAATATACCCGTTTATGTAAACAGGCTTCCTTTACCAGTAATGGAAGTTTATGCGAAATATTTTTAACAGTGTAACCACCCGCGGGGAATGTAAGCTAGTGCCAACTAAAAGCGAAATTAGCGAATCGCGTCATTTCAAGTAGCAAATCCGTGTTAATCGCTGTAACTTGTCATCGGTACTCTAAGTGATATCGGAGGTTTGCCATTGGCATAGGTCAATACTGTTGTCAGTGACATCGATCAATATTGTTGCTCCAAAATTCCATGACTTTCGCGATGCACACAAAGCGAATTCTCGCATTATCTTTCGTTTACTTCGCTCCGACCGAGCTGTCACGATTTGTCTTCTGTCGCGTCCGATGTGTCTGTGGTGATTGTAAAGAAAAAGAAAAAAAAATGCAAAAAACTCGACTGACTAGAGAGTCGAGCGTCGAACCTGCTGTATAAATCTCTTGACATTGCTTTTTTTGTTTTTTTTTTTCTGCAGACAACGCTGCAATATCGTGACAAGTGTTTAATCCTCGCGAAAAATCAATGACACAGAAGTCCGGAGTATTTTTTTTTAAGTCGCATAGTTCATTTGTTATTAACAATTTTCTGACGATTTTTTAGGCAAAATTTGCACTTTTACTTTTCGAAGTGCGCCATTTGTGCAAAAATCAATGTATCAAAAAAGTTCTACGTAAAAATGCAAAAAGGGTTGTCTGAAAAAAAAAAAATTGAGTCTATAAATCTCTTTGTTTTTTTTTGCGCGTAGTTAATTTGTTATAAATAATTTTCTAACGATTTTTTAGGCAAGCTTTGCACTTTTCACTTTAAAAGTGCGCCATTTGGCCAAAACTTAATTAAAAAAAAATCCTACGTAAAATGTAAAAAGCGTTGTCTGTAAAAAAATGCAAGAGCATTGTCTGCAAAAAATACAAGAGCGTTGTCTGAAAAAAAAATGCAAAAAACACTCGACTGACTAAAGAGTCGAGCGTCGAACGCTGCTTTATAAATCTCTTGGCATTGCTTTTTTATTTTCTTTTTTTTTGCAGCAGACAACGCTTCAAGTCGGTGACAAGTGTTTAATCCTCGCGAAAGATCAATGACACAGTAGTCCGGCGTCCTCAAAATATCCATTTCCGGAGAGCATTTGAAGAAGATGACGTGCGGACACTCGCGACAAAACATACTAGACGGTCTCGCGCGATGTGAATAGTTAATGTCGCTGTGACGACCTTGGCGGGTACCGCCGGGCACAGGTTTCATTCACACGTGGCCGCCATCCACCGCGGACGTCGTTGCCGTTGCCGTTGCGCTCCGAGAGCGCAGCAATAGTAATGCTAGTAATGCTTATAGCACACGGCCGCGTTTAACGCGTGACCTTTAAATTATACACAAAAAATCACAGCGAAGCCTCGAGAGCATTTTTTTTTATTCTTCATTAATAATTTTTTGTTTTCTCAAACAAATTTAGAGAGCAGCAATAGTAATGCTAGTAATGCTTACAGTAAACGGTCGCGTTTAACGCGTGACCTTTAAATTATACACAAAAAATCACAGCGAAGCCTCGAGAGCCATTTTTTTATTCTTCATTAATAATTTTTTATTTTCTCAAGCAAATTTAGAGTGCAGCAATAGTAATGCTAGTAATGCTTACAGCACACGGCCGCGTTTAACGCGTGACCTTTAAATTATACACAAAAAATCACAGCGAACCCTCGAGAGCCATTTTATTTATTTTTCATTAATAATTTTTTTTTCTCGAACAAATTTAGAGTGCAGCAATAGTAATGCTAGTAATGCTTACAGCACACGGCCGCGTTTAACGCGTGACCTTTAAATTATACACAAAAAATCACAGCAAAACCTCGAGACAATTTTTTTTATTCTTCATTAATAATTTTTTTCTTTTCTCAAACAAATTTAGAGGGCAGCAATAGTAATGCTAGTAATGCTAAAAGCACACGGTCGCGTTTAACGCGTGACCTTTAAGTTATACGCAAAAAATCACAGCGAAGCCTCGAGAGCCATTTTATTTATTCTTCATTAATAATTTTTTTTTCTCAAACAAATTTAGAGGGCAGCAATAGTAATGCTAGTAATGCTTACAGTAAACGGCGGCGTTTAACGCGTGACCTTTAAATTATACACAAAAAATCACAGCGAAGCTCGAGAGCAATTTTTTTTTTCTTCATTAATAATTTTTTCTTTTCTCAAGCAAATTTAAAGTGCAGCAATAGTAATGCTAGTAATGCTTACAGCACACAGCCGCGTTCAACGCGTGACCTTTAAATTATACACAAAAAATCACAGCGAAGCCTCGAAAGCCATTTTTTTTATTCTTCATTAATAATTTTTTTTTCTCAAACAAATTTAGAGGGCAGCAATAGTAATGCTAGTAATGCTTACAGCACACGGCCGCGTTTAACACGTGACCTTTAAATTATACACTAAAAATCACAGCGAAGCCTCGAGAGCCATTTTTTTTTATTCGTCACTAATCATTTTTTTCTTTTCTCAAACAAATTTATCGCGTGTCAAAAGATAATCTCGTCCCTTTTTTCTTTGATCTACAATAAAAGGCAACAGTGTTTTTCTAGCGAACAGCGACATCCAGAGATGGTATTAGGATAACCGCTATAAAGTCACTCTTATCAGTTGGATGTAATCTTGAAGCGCGCACATCTGAGTGTTGTAATCTTTTAAAAAATATTTGACCGAAGATGCCACTGCGCTTACGTGGAAATTCTCGAACAATCAATTAGCGATGTTATCCGGCATTTTTGTTAAAACGGCTCTTCGCGTTTTTTTGTTGACTTCCTGCTCGCGACGAGTGCAGCAGGTGAAAAACAGCGAGAAGCCGGAGTCTCGAATGGTGCGTGAAGCATTTTCACTGTTCATATTATTGCAAATTAATATTGTTACTCAAACACTAGTGAACACTGAGACGTGAGAATTAACAACGTGTAACAACACGAGATTAAAATGGGAACCCTAGAAAACGCTTCGTTGAATAAAAGTGAGTGAAATATGCCACTTTTGAAGTTTTATACAAAGGTGTCTAAGAGAACCTCATTTCATTCTGTACAGCGCAATTAGAGGTTGAAACATAAGAATGTCAGTCCACGCAGCAGTATCCGTTTACTCCAATTAGGTAATATCTGCCATTTTCGGAGGTTTTGAGGAGTGTCTCTATAGCAATCTCAACAACCACCGTCTTACCGTAAAAACGGCCGGGTGGTTTTTTTTACAAAAAAAAAAACGAAAGTTGGTGGCAACCATCGTAAAAACAACTGCCCTAAAAAATGTTATGCGGTCGTTTTTTTCGATTTACCATGGACAACCGAAAAAACAACCGAATGACAGTTTTAGGGTGGTTGTTTTCGAGGTCGTTACGACCGATTTCTGGTTTATTTTTTGCAAAAAACCACCCGGTTGTTTGACGGTGGTTTTTGCGGTGAATCAGCTGAGAATGACGGTGAACAAGATTGCGGTCAAGATTTGGGTCAAAGGGGTTTAGGATTTATAGAGGGTCTATATTTTAATGCGGAAACCGACAAATACGAATGAAACCAAGGTAATATCCATGTGCTGCTTCGGCACGTTGCATCGCTCGCTAATGTATGACAAATAAGGCTCTGTGTCCTCGCTGTAGCGGTCAAACCCTGACGGCTCAAACGTGACTAAACGATAGAAAATTAATTATCAACGCGGAACTGTCATTCTAAACGCTTTCCGAATACTAATGTAGGAAAATACAGTAAAAAATGAAACCCTATTGGAAAGTTCAAGTAATCAATATTTCATTTGAAGGTCGAAGTTATGACTAAAAATGTTTTTGTACCATCAACTTGAACGCGAAAGGTCGTCTATCGTAGACTTGATTTTGCTTTTCTAATTTTGCCATTCTAAACGCGATCCGAATATTAATATAGGTAAATCTAATAAAAAATGAAATCCTATTGGAAATTTAATTCGATCAATATTTCATTTAAAGGTGAAACTAATGACTACAAATGATTTTCTATCATCAACCCGAACGCGGAAGGTCATCTATCGTAGACTTGATTTTGCTTTTCTAATTCTGCCATTCCAAACGCGGTCTGAATATTAATATAGGAAAATACAATAAAAATGAAACCCTATTGGAAAATTCATTTGAAGGCCGAACTAATGACTACAAATGATTTTCTATTATCAACCCGAACGCGGAAGGTCGTCTATCGTAGACTTGATTTTTTGCACGAGCAATGATTGTAAGATAGACTTGTCGCTTGTCCAACGCCTAATCATGTTTTCGACCAAGATCTACAACAAAATACATGCCGGCTGCTATGGTATCTCTGTCGTTTTCTTCAGGCCATGTCAAATTAATGGAATGTTACCAGAACCGCGATTGAACCCCCACTTTTATTTTCGGTTCAATGATCGTAATATAGGAAAATAAAAGAAAAATGAAACCCTATTCTAAAGTTCATTCGATCAATATTTCATTTAAAGGTCGATCTAATGACTGCAAATGATTTTCTATCATCAACGCGAACGCGGAAGGTCGTCTATCGTAGACTTGATTTTTTGCACGAGCAACGATTGTAAGATAGACTTGTCGCTTGTCCATCGCCTAATCATGTTTTCGACTAAGATCTACAACAAAATACCTGCCGGCTGCTATGGTATCTCTGTCTTTTTCTTCAGGCCATGTCAAATTAATGGAATGTTACCAGAACCACGATTGAACCCCCACTTTTTTTTCGGTTGAATGATCGTAATATAGGAAAATACAATAAAAATGAAACCCTAGTCTAAAGTTCATTCGGCCAATATTTCATTTGAAGGTCGATCTAATGACTGCAAATGATTTTCTACCATCAACCCGAACGCGGAAGGTCGTCTATCGTAGACTTGATTTTTTGCACGAGCAACGATTGTAAGATAGACTTGTCGCTTGTCCATCGCCTAATCATGTTTTCGACCAAGATCTACAACAAAATACCTGCCGGCTGCTATGGTATCTGTGTCTTTTTCTCCAGGCCATGTCAAATTAATGGAATGTTACCAGAACCGCGATTGAACCCCCACTTTTATTTTCAGTTGAATGATCGTTCCTCCGCTGATGTTAGCATAGCCATATTACTTGCCGCGCTCAAATCATTTATCAAGAGACGCGGTAGCGTCTCGACGCCAAGTATAAAAAAGAAACAAAAAGAAATATCTGTTGTATCTTTAAATACCGACAGGGTCGTGCCGAAACCATACATGAAGCATTTTCTGCCAATTCCATCTGCGCGACTGACACCCCCCTATTGAAAACAATAAAATAACAAAAATCCTAATAAAAACCGATAGAAATGAGAAAAACCTCATAGATCCAAATAAAACTCTATCAGGATTTTTACGGTTTTTATCCATTTCCATCGGTTTATATCAGTATTTTAAATCTTTTTCAATAAACCCACCGCTTGTTACATTTGGGCCAAATCAGTCATTTCGATGTAGCAAAGTGACGTTGCTGTCACGAATTTGCGGTGTGACTTGAAATGATAATAATGAGCTAAAAAAAATACTGATAAAAACCGATAGAAATGAGAAAAACCGCATAAATCCAAATAAAATTCTATCGGGATTTTTACGGTTTTTCTCCATTTCCATCGGTTTATATCAATATTTTTAAATCTTTTACAATAAACCCACCGCTTGTTACATTTGGTCCAAATCAGTAATTTCGATGTAGCAAAGTAACGTTGCTATCACGAACTTGCGGTGTATCTTAAAATTATTATAATGAGCTAAACCCGCGGCACGGTAAATATTCAAAATAACAAAAATACTGATAAAAATTGAAAGAAATGAAAAAAACCCCATAGATCCAAATAAAATTCTATCAGGATTTTTACGGTTTTTGTCCATTTGCATCGCTTTATATAAATATTTTTTAATCTTTTACAATAAACCCACCGCTTGTTACATTTGGTCCAAATCAGTCATTTCGATGTAGCAAAGTAACGTTGCTGTCACGAACTTGAAGTATCTTGAAATTATTATAATGAGCTAAACCCGCGACACGGTAAATATTTAATGCGCAAACGCAGCTTGTACGTTTTTTGTGTCTGAAGTTGAGAGTTGATTTATATATGCGAAATGGAAAAGTTATCATCCTTCAAATCCTGCGTAATCGCCGCACTGACGCATTTCTCCGCGTTTCAATAAATGTTGCAATACTTTTTCTTCCACTTCTTGCAGACGACCGAAAAATAATTATCCAGGACTTTCTTTAATTTTTTCCAGTATTTTTTCAAATATTAAAACGAAAATTAGTATTATTTCCAGCTATTGAAGTGTTTACACTCTATTCTATAATCACTGTACGTTATTATTGTGAAATCACAATTAAAACCAAATCGTACCAAAAACTACACTGTTACAAATATTTTGCATGAGCTTCCATTACGCGTTAAGGAATACTGTTTACATAAACTGGTGTATTAAATTGAACGTGCAAGTGCAATGTAAAATTACAGTAGTTTCTACTGAACACTGTAAAAATTAAGAATTTAATATGAAAGTTAAGAAACTGAGTATAAATATGTAAAATGTTACTACACACGTGTATTAAATGTTATATATCGTTTGATAAATCAAATTTCTAGTAATGTAAATTCACAAACATTTTTAACAGTGTATACATCTCATGAATCAATGGGGATTTACAACTCTGCTTGATACTCATCGGCGCTCTATGAATGCAAGGTAAAATCATCCGATAGATTTTTTAAAAAATCGTCGTCGTGAGATTTTTCAAATGACAAACTTATGTGTGATGTTGTGCAATTATAAATAGATGTTGTAATAACTTACGGTACTGGATGTAAATCCCAAATTGTCGTGCGACATCATTCGCGCACTTTGGTAACAATAATAGTTACAATAATAATACTAATAATATTGATAAATAGCTTTGAGCCCGAAAACCGTCGACCGTCTTTTGCGCGCTTTGCGATAAAAAGGCGGAAAAAAAAAACGATAATAAAAAAGGAATAATAAAACGTTGACAAGCGCGGCAGGTAAAAAAAAAAGTTATCAGTCTCGGGAAGACCGACGGTAATGTCGCATTGTGCGGTGGCAGGTACGGTGGCCACAAGCGGACTGATCTGACGTAGTGCGAAGTATTATTTATATAGTAGGTAGCACCTCAGTCTTGGGGACTGAAACCTGCGAGCGCGTTCCTCCTAGCCACGCGCCGCCGCTGCCCGTAGCTGCAACGTACTTAATGCTCCTCTCCCGAACCACCTGAATTATCTTTTCGTTCAATTCGACTCTAATTATTCCTCAACTCGCTCTCTAACTTCTCTATGGCCGTCAATTGACCGGATGAAAACGAATTTGGCGCTCCTCGTCTTCGGCACTTTTTTTCGCCCTCCGTCCCGCTTCGGCCGCGATAGCGACACAATTGACAGACTGGTTACAAAAACGTGTCCTCTGTATTCCGCCGATTTTGACATTAGAAGCAAGGGGGTATTTCTCTATGTGACGAAATTAATAAAGAAAATTGTGTTAAGGATGTTATGAAGCTCCATACTATTCAAATGAGTGCTGATTTTTTAAAATAATGTATGCATAGCTTTGAGTTTATGTTGATTTTTTTGAATGGTGATTCGTATTGCCAGGTATGTTCTTAATATGGGAAAAATGAAATTGCAACGGATTTGCATAAATATTAACCGATTCACGCAAACTTTTAAAAAGGTAATTTTCATTCAGTTTTTTCAAAGAATAAACCGTGTCTATTGTCTTTCTTGAATGATGCTTTATGAATTTGCCGCGCAAATAATTTACAACATTCTCTGTTTAAAAATGACAACCTTTTGTTTATCCATCTACAAAAATATTTTGTAAACAAAGTGCTGTAGTTTTTCAACAGAAATTGTTACAAATTATTTATGAGGCAAATTCGTAAGCATCTTTCAAGGAAGACAATGAGCCGTGAAACATGCAAATCGAGCTAAAAAAACGGTTTATTCTTTTTAAAAAACGAAGCGAAAAGTACCTTTTCAAAAGTTTGCGTAAATCGGTTAATATTTTTGCAAATCGATCGCAATTATATTTTTCACAGGTCAAAAACATACCTGAAAACACAAATCACCATTAAAAAATCAATAAATGCTTAAAACTATGTCTAAATTATTTTAAAAATTCAGCACTCATTTGACTAGCGTGGAGCTGTATAACATCCTTAATGCACAAAACGTGTGCAGTTGAAAAAGAGGGAGAGCTAATTTTTTAAAAATGTTTTTTTTTTCGTATTAATCTTTTATAGGCAATAAAAATTCTTCGCTTCTTCGAGTGTCCCGCGCGGCGCGTACTACAATTTTACTACGTTCCAAGTCGTAGTTACGTATTACCTGTAGCCGTTAGACGTTGCCAATGCATTATTTTATACATCTCTAACCGGATTATCTTCCGCCTCTATCAGTGTCAACAATTTAGCCGATAGTTTGTCGTCGATAACGGAGCATCTGTCGCCAACTCTTCTCCGACCATTTGTGAAGATCACAAAATCATGATGAGTGAATAGAAATATTTGGACAGCGTTCGACTATTTCGAGGCATGATCGAAATACATTGAAAACGCAACGCGCGGAGCTCAACGACCATTCACTTTCCCAATGGAGTTGGCTGCGCTTGAGCCGAGCGTTTGGAAGGAGCGAAGGTCGACTTGTGAGTGCCAACGAGCATCGGGCAAGGATTCGTTGCGAATTCCAATCTATTTCAACGTCACCGTTTTTTACAGTGAATTCACGATTAATTAATGACATTTTTAACAAGACAATTATGGCCAGCCACTTGGCAGGATGATAAGCGTTATCTTATTTTTCGTTCGTTTGCATCCAATTGTACTTGGTGAGGTTAGTCATGATAACGAGCAATCGATAAGAGACCGATCACCGATTATATATATGTGTGTGTGGGTCTATATGGTCATTCGGTTACCTTAGGAATAATTTAAGGTACTTAATCTTCATTCTATCTGTCACTTTCTACGCAATAGCTTCATTTGTCGCGGAACAATAGCAACAAATATTTTCCATTTGTTGAACAATGCAAAATTGACCTTGCAGATATTTGTTTCCATTAAATCGTGTACAACTTATTAAAGGATTACTGCTTTATTAGGACTGTAACGAATCTTGAATAACTAAGCTAAGCAATAAGCCTGATTCCAGAAATAAAAAAGTTCCCCAAGAAATGCTCAAATGAATCCGATACTTCCACTTAATCTGATAAAAGTAATGCTGACGTTTTGAAAAATTCTTAAAATGCGACGATACGCAATCAATATAATATTGAATATACATTATTTTTCATGCGGCATACAGGAAAGATAATAAATCGCAGCCGCGAATTTATTTGTGCGATCTTTATCTGAAGCGGATAAAAATGAATCACACGAGTGATTCAATTTTCGAAAGAACTGGTGCTTCAATAAAAACTCCGCTCTATTAAATAGCAAAATAACAAATTAATTATACTTACTTTTGCTTCATTCACCAGTTTCCTTAGAAATTATTTGAAAGAACAAAATGTTCGTTTTTTCTCAATGTTTGAAGTATATAATTGGAATCCAGAGAATAACAAATACATCATTTGCTATCTATTCTCATAGCGATATAATTAAAAAATGACAAAAATCGTCTCGTTTTAAATACAAAACAACTGATGAGAAAATGCATGAAATTCAATGCGGTGTCTAGTCGTCGCGATTCATTCACTGTTTTTCTAAGTACGCAACGGGCGCCTCCCGTATCAACGTTTTGGAATACATTAATATAATATTAACAAGAAATCGGTGCACAGAAGAAACGAATCTCGGCCTTTGCCGACGACATTCGTCGCCATTTCATTGGCTTGTATTATTTTAACTTGGAATAATTTAAGCTGTTCGTTGGATGATATGGATGCCACTGTCGGTGGTCACTGGAAATGATAGATCGCCAACTTTCAGGGCAAACGCGGCCTCCTCGAACGGTTTTTGCATGGCGCCTCGGCTGAACGGTCCTAGATCTCCGCCTCTTTTTGCAGAGCTGCAGTCGCTGTATTTTCCTGCGAGCTCCGAGAACGTTGCCTTCCCAGATACGATTTGTTCTCTGTAAGCTGCATTCACATAAACAAATTCGTTAATAACATTACAATGCTTTTAAAGGTCGTCACAATGCATTAAAATGTTGTCAGGTCAGTATTTTTCAAAATAAATCAGGTGAAAGATTAAAATGGGACAGCTGGTATAATCTTCCGTTTTCGATGTTGGTAAGCATATCAAGCCGAAGGATAACGAGATGTTATCACGAAAAAGAATCGCCACTGCGTTGCAAAAAAAAAACGCCAGACCGATTACATTATGTTAATAAAAATTAATGTGAGTTGAACTCACATTTAACAAGGTCGAGAGCCTCCTCCTTGGTTCGAGTTATATTTTCTTCTCGCCAGGAAGAAGGACGCCGAGAACCGGCGTGTTTCACGAGTAGATGAGAACATTGAACCTCTTCAGGACCCTCGACTTTGCCGTTTCCCGACGGATCCGCGGCTTTGTCCGGCACGTCCCATTGGCTTTCTTTCGTGTACATGTTTAAGTAGTAATGCTGACCTGTCCACAGAAAAACGTAACAGATTAAATAGTAGGTCTTTATCATCAATCATAGGCATCTATGATTAAAATGAATAGAACATTGTACTCTTTTACAGCGTGAACAGTTTCAACTGCATAGTATCGATTAGGGGGGGGGGGAAACCACATTAGGAGGTTGAACAAAAAATCGATTTTTTTATTGCATAAATCGTTAGCTTAACTATTCAAGAATAGAGTGAACATGCCAGTGGATGGACACCTGCCAATGAATGGACGGTCCAGCACAATTCACTGTTTATTAAGAATGTGGTGGTGGATAGTGTACCAACGGCAGGTTTATTATTTAGTTTCCTTCTACGTTTAGAGAGATCGCTTACTAATTCGATGATCTTTCAACGTTTACTATTTTGAACAAAAAGCTACAAATTCTCGCGCTCGAGCCCAGTCTTCTCGGAACGCCAAACCAAACAGTGAGGTGCATCGATAACAGTCGGTTCTAAAATAAGACTCAGAACGAGTTTTATTAAAGTCTTTGTTGAAAAAATTAGTCTATTATATAAAAGAAATTCCATAGAATAATTTCCGCGTGTTGAAAGTCGAGATCGGCACATGAAAAGACTGATTATCACGCGTCCAGGCATTGGCAAGAACGTCCATTTATTGGCAAGTCGTCCATTCACTACGATTTTCCGCATTTTCGTGTTCAAACTATGATATAAACTCTATCATAAATCAAACGTCGTTTATAATTATACGAAACGACGGAGAAATTCTAACAAATCCAATGGTCCAAAGTACTTTCGAATCTGGGCAGAGATTACAGAGTTACGGATGGCTGAAATGGTAGAATTGCTTAATCGTCCCTTCACTGGCGTCTTCACCCTACGCTGCCGAAATTTCAAAGCGGAATTCACATTCGTTCAGATTTTATGACCATAGAAGTGAGCGCTCATCGTGTATAGGCTATAGGCTCGAGGCGTTCGTCAAACGCGTTTTTCTCAAAATGACTTTTTTCACATTTGCGGAAAGTCTAACTCAAAAAGTAATGAACCACCGATCATTATGAAAATTGGTAGTATGATTCTTTATGAAATTACGAAATATATGAACCAACATTTGGGATGATATCATTGTTTTTTTGCATAATTAAAGAAAAAAAAATTGTGAAAATTGAAATAATTTTTTCTCTCGACTCCACTGACATAACCCGATTTCGTGTCCGCAACGCGGGCGGAAAATAGCTCATTTTTGACAAATGACTCACGCATGCGAAATACGATTTCATTTCCTCCCAAGGGAGGAAATCGGCCCATTCCTGCCCGGTGGGAGAAATGAAAATCGCATTACGCATGCAGATCGTCATTTGTTAAAAATAACCTAATTTTCCGTCCCCGTTGCACACGCGAAATGGAGTTATTTTGCAGTGAAATCGGGAGAAAAGTATAGTACGGTACATTGGAGGGGTGCAACTTTTCACCTCGTGTGAATTTCTGCCCTCGCTTCGCTCGGGCATCAAACTTCACGCTCGGTGAAAAGTTGCACTTCCCTCCCTTGTAGCGTAATGTACTATTCCAACACCCACAGAATTTCGAATTTTGATTATTTTCATCTGAATTGAGGTTCGTGTCCTTATAAAATAAATTATCAATGTAAAGTGAAAACCTTTATGATTTTCGATAAAAATTGGAATGGCTACACGTGCTACACCCGCAATTGGAGAACTCTTGTTACGATCGTCAGCGGAAATAGTGCGTACAATTGTTATTATTGGTTGAAATTATTATTTTTTTAATCACAAAAGTTGTTCAAAATATGAGTAAAACGATGTCAAAATTTGACTGAATTCTAATTAATTCTTTCCAACAAAAAAAAAAATTCTAAAAAATCAGTAATAATGAGCCTCCTTAGGCTGAAGTACTTCGGTCGATGGCCAATTGGCAATGTATGTATGATATAATTTAAAATGTCCAGAAAAATGTTAATAATTATAATATGTATAATAATCGTATTGTCAATAAATCACGATTACTACTACTGAGCCTCCTAATATGGTTTTCCACCTTAAGAGCACTCCGAACCAACTCAGCAGGGGAGCAGGATAAGACTTCTGAAAAATCCTGCGACCGCGCGTTATCTTTGTTAATCTCACTACCTCTTATTGTTAAGCCTGTCTATTGCTCCGATTTGTTTCTTATCTGTTTACTCCGTTTATAAGTGCATCTGTAAGGAGTGGAGAGCGAGGTCGACTGATTTCCGGACACGGGTGGATAGTACATACGAGGCATTCCGTGCAACTGTAAAAAAACAGATGCACGCAAGTTTCAGTTGAGTTGGAAGTTGATTTTCAATTCAATCATTTCTATCGAAAGTATCCTTAAGAAGGATGGACACCGTCTTTGCGGGGCAGGGGGGTCGAGAGGGGAGAGGAGAACTATGCGTATTCACGGGAGCTAGTAACGTGGCTGCCAACCTCAAATAGTTAAATAATCAAGTAATCAAATACTCGTAAATAAGTCGAGTTTAAGCAAACAAATAGCGGCCTATGTTAAACTAGCTATTTCTAAGTGCTTTCAATTATTTTTCGATTAATTGAAAGCCAAATACGTGATAACCAATGTTGAAATTTGGCAATCGCGCTTTAACCATAACATCTATAATCAGGAATCAGATCAAGGTGTTTTCTTTCTACAATTGCTCGATAAATACGTAGACGGACGATTTGAAACTTCGTTCAGTTCTTCCTAAAGAAGTCAGGAATTATTTGCATCTATTTTTATTGGATTTTTAATATTTTGCTATGCTTTCGAGGGTTGTAGCCTAACTTTTGCCAGATTTCCCTATGTTACCCGTGTATAAGAGCAAAACTTCAGTAATTAATTTCTCGATAACCATTCAGGTGATTGAAATGAAATTTGTCATGGAGATGTCATTTTAGTCGACGAATATCCTCCAAAAATGTAAGCTTATGCTTATCATTTTTAATTGAGTATCCAACCTCCTTAACGTTTTTTTCAGAGATGCTATTTGCTAGTATGGAGCAACCGTGTGCAGCGATGGTGGCGACAGCGGTAAAATACGAGCCGACAAGTGGATCATTGTCGACAAGAAGTAGCTATGTAACTGCTTAGGTATAAAAGGACTGGCACGGGATAGGCGCAGGCGACCCGCGATGATTCAGTTACGAGAGGTCACGACCTTACCGCGGAACAATACGTTGGATGTTCACGATAAATAAACAACACAACAGCCCAGTTCAGAAGCAATTGGACCATTGCCATATGGACAATCGGATGAGACGTGACAAGAATGAAGATACCGAAACTGACTATTTCGGAGCTGTATCGAAATATTTAAGAAATATAACATTCCTAATAATTATAGGCTGAAGGACTGCGGTCGATGGCCTATTGGCAATACGAATAATGTATAAAATACTATAGTGTACACAATCATGTACCGCAAAAAAAAGCATAATGTATTGTCAATAAACTCTTTTACTACTTACTACTAATAATTATAGTGATAAAACGTAATTTTTGTTATTCGTCAATACCCTAAAATCATTCGACATACGAATAACGCACGATTAATCGTTCGAGAAGGTATAAAAATGTGTAGAAAAAAAAACATAACCGGACGCGAATAATTTACGATTAATCGTGCGAAAAGATGTGAAAATCTGTAAAAATAAAATGCATATTTGGACGAATAACGTGTACGGGTAATGGCCCGGAAGGATTCAATATTTTTTATTGAATTTACGAAAAATTTGTCAGAAACATTTTGTCTAAAACAAATTCGTCTCTGCACAGTTTCGTGCTGACATTTGGACCATCTGGGTGATTGTGGAAGCAGTTCGTGTTTAAAATGGAGTTGGTCTAACAAAATCTCCCTTACAAGAAAACTTATCGGGTGGCAAGCTACTTTGTTCTTAAAAGGTCAAATAAAACGAATGGTTTTTAAATTAAATAAAAACAATATTGTCATCGTGATGTTGGTAAGTCAGAATGTCAGCTTCGAATTGGAGTCACACATGTTCCAACATTGTTCACCGTTCGAGCCGATTGTGGACGTTGCATTCAAAGGAATAAAACAAAACATTTAATGGCACAAAACAAACTTCGAGTAGATGAATCAGTGAATTTATATGAATTTATTGGAAACGTCAACAAGCAGTTATGAGGAAAATATCATTTTAAGACTGCAATAATAAAAATGGCATTGACATCAGTGGGTGCACAGTTGGTGTGTGGCTTCGGCGGTCTCCCAAGTTAAGTAGCTTGACTCGTGGTCAGTACTTGGATGGGTGACTGCTTAGCCACGCACTAATTTGCGTGTTAACGGTTGAGCTGTTGGCAATTTTTCTGACTCTCTGATGTATTCTCATACAGCAAAGTCAGTAAAATATAGCCGCCTGTATCGGCACAGGTTTTCCACAGTTTCCCTGTGTCCAGAGTACAAATGGGATACAGTAGTGCATAAGGAAAGAGTGGCTGCCAGTAACACTTTGAGGGGAACTCAATAAATGGAAGAGGATGAAGGAGAGTGGGGAAAAAAGAAGGGACGCTGAGGAAAAAAACGTAAAAGCCTGAAGAGGCATACGTAGGAATTTAAAAAAATAATAAAAATGGCTACTGTAGGTACACAGGTCACTAACGGTACATCTATCCTACCAAAGTTGAATCGATTAATGATATCTTGTTTCTATTGAATCATAAAAAAAACTGTATTTTTTATTTATTCATAAAAATTCCAAATCCATGTAAATCGTGTTGAATTCACAAGGTTAAGGGTCAGGCCTGGAATGTCATGGTATGGAATGCACCATGTACATAAATACATGCTATTTACAATTTGCAATAACCTTGAAATATCAAATTTGCAGTATCAGTGTTCAAGCGTACAACAGTCCCTACAAATCGTTAAGTACGACGAGCGATCAGCTGCTTTGACTTTAGAACAGCAAAACTAACAGCAGATTGGTGAGAAGGGAACAAATCTATCGCAAAGACAGCGATTGGTACGACCGGTTCTACCAAAGTTGAATCAACTATTTACATCTTGGTTCCATCAAGTTATAAAAAAATCCATGTTTGTTACTTATACCTAAAAATTCCAAATCCCTGTAAATCGCATAGTAATGAATATCGTGTCGTATTCACAAGCTTAAGGGTCAGCCCTGGATTGTCGCGATATGCAATGCACCATGTACATAACAATACATGCTATTTATAATTTGCAATAACCTTGAAATATCGAATTTGCGGTATCGGCGTTCGAGCGTGAAACCATCAGTACAAATCGATAAGTACGACAAGCGATCAGCTGCTTTGGCTTTAGGACAGCGAAACTAACAGCAGATCGATGAGAAGGGAACAAATCTATCGCAAAGACAGCGATTGGTGCGACCGGTTCTACCAAAGTTGAATCGACTATTGACATCTTGGATCTATCAAGTTATAAAAAAATCCATGTTTGTTACTTATACCTAAAAATTCCAAATCCCTGTAAATCGCATAGTAATGAATATCGTGTGGTATTCACAAGCTTAAGGGTCAGCCCTGGATTGTCGCGATATGCAATGCACCATGTACATAACAATACATGCTATTTATAATTTGCAATAACCTTGAAATATCGAATTTGCGGTATCGGCGTTCGAGCGTGAAACCATCAGTACAAATCGATAAATACGACAAGCGATCAGCTGCTTTGGCTTTAGAACAGCAAAACTAACAGCAGATCGGTGAGAAGGGAACAAATCTATCGCAAAAATAGCGATTGGTACGACCGGTTCTACCAAAGTTGAATCGACTATTGACATCTTGGTTCTATTAAGTTATAAAAGAATCCATGTTTTTTACTTATACCTACAAATTCCGAATCCCTGTAAATCGCATAATAATGAATATCGTGTGGTATTCACAAGCTTAAGGGTGAGCCCTGGATTGTCGTGGTATAGAATGCACCATGTACATAAATACATGCTATTTATAATTTGCAATAACCTTGAAATATCAAATTTGCAGTATCAGCGTTCGAGCATGAAACAGTCCCCACAAACCGTTAAGTACGACCAGTGATCAGCTGCTTTGGCTTTAGGACAGCGAAACTAACAGCAGATCGATGAGAAGGGAACAAATCTATCGCAAAGACAGCGATTGGTGCGACCGGTTCTACCAAAATTGAATCAACTATTGACATCTTGGTTCCATCAAGTTATAAAAAAATCCATGTTTGTTACTTATACCTAAAAATTCCAAATCCCTGTAAATCGCATAGTAATGAATATCGTGTCGTATTCACAAGCTTAAGGGTCAGCCCTGGATTGTCGCGATATGCAATGCACCATGTACATAAATACATGCTATTTATAATTTGCAATAACCTTGAAATATCGAATTTGCGGTATCGGCGTTCGAGCGTGAAACCATCAGTACAAATCGATAAGTACGACAAGCGATCAGCTGCTTTGGCTTTATGACAGCGAACTATAACAGCAGAGATCGGTGAGAAGGGAACAAATCTATCGCAATGACGGCGATTGGTGTGAGCGGTTCCTAATGCCGGTTGGAAGGGCCGGTCCGTCACACGCCGCCGACGTATATGTATATATATATATATATATATACGCTATATATACATATATACATCGCTATTATGAAATATCTTGAGATAGCCTGACGCTGGACAAACGTCAGAGCGAGAGAGACAAAGCGCGAGACTGAGAGAGACGGAGAGACGGGAAATTAAAGAGTGATTAATCGAGTTGGATGAATGATAGACCCACCGGTAGACCTGCTGAGTCGTTTTTCCCACCCCGCTGGTAGTTCCTCGTCCGCCATTTTTTTTTAAACTTCACCTCGTGCGGTTATAATAAACTTAAATATCGAGTCCCTCAATCGAATATCCTACTCTCCTTTATATCTGCAAAACAGGGCTCGCCATAGACCACCGACTCGCTCCAGCCACTAAATTTGCGGCGAGTAACAGCCGTCTCTCGGCTGCTTCTTCTTCTTCTCTGGCTTTTGATTCGCGTCGTCTCTCACAGAGGGCAATAGGGCATGAGGCTGATGCTGCTGAGTTCACATTTGGTCACTCCGGAACTCGCGATATTAGACTCGCGATTGGCTCGACGCTGGTCACGTGATACGCGAGGGATACGTTGCAGCGATGCGATTGGCCGTGCATTTACGCACCGCCGATTGCGATCCAACTGTAGGTAACTATTCGAATTTTAAGTCCCATGTGAAACACGTTTTTTTTGCGCTGTCTCTCTCGCTCCACCGCGAGCGCCAATGACGCTATCTCTCTCGCTCTCGTGGCGTAGTGGTGTTTCACATGGCCTTAAGAGGATGCTGGAGTTTTTTACCGACATTGGTCGGTAAAACTAAAATTCCGCAATTTACGCTTTACGTCGTTATAACGCTACAAATATACTTCAAATTTGACAGAGATGTTACATGAACAACAACGGTTCGGCGTAGATGCGATTTTCAGTCGAAAACTAACAAGAAATAGGAAAAATTGTATATTTGTAAATCTCCGAAAACCAATATGGCCGTTTGAAATGTCAACAACGCATTTGCTGTAAGATATAATCGTTTGAGGAACTCAAACGTGCCAAATCCGTATCTACGCCAATTCTTTGATGTTATCTGAATATTCCAGAACTGGCGAAATCTCGATTATAGAAACTGAATCCACGTAAAGCGTAAACTGCGTGCACGTGTTTTTGGTTAAACTTTCAGCCGATAAAGAAGATCTCTATCGGCACAAAATATACGATTTTTCTATTTCTTGTTAGTTTTCGACCACAAATCGAATCTACGCCGAACAGTTGTTGTTCATATAACATCTCTGTCAAATTTGAAGTATATCTGTAGCGTTATAACGACGTAAAGCGTAAATTGCGGAATTCTAGTTTTCCCGACCAATGTCGGTAAAAAAAATCTACTCCAGCAGCCCCTTAAGGGGATGCCGAAGTAGATTTGTTACCGGCTGGTCGGTAAAGAAGTACGGTTTTGTAGTTTACAGAATTCATTGTTGTTGTATTACAAATATGTCTGAAATTGTACAGGATTATGATATCAACATAGGAGCATCGGCGACCACTCGAATTTTGGGTGAAAACGCTTCAAAATCAAAGAAAATCGTAAATTTGTAAACCTATCGAAAACCAATATGGCCGCTCGAACTGTCAACTGCCACCTCTTTTGTATTACATAAACAGTTTTGTGAATCACATTCAAAAAATGATAGTGGACACCGATGCGCCTATGTTGATATTATAATCCTGTGCAATTTGAAGCATATTTGTACTAAAATAACAACAAATTTTGTAAACTATGAAACCGTACTTTTTTACCGACCTGTCGGTAAAAAAATCTACCCCAGCATCGAAAGACCGACCGCCGAAAATCTTCAGATCTGCGGTTTGTCGCGAATTATAAAGGGATCGCAGCGAAAATTGAAGTACAGACGCCAGTAATGTGAATCTCGTGAATGAATTAGTCAGAATTTTGATTTTCGAAAAAAAAAAAAAAAATTACAGATCGATTACCCCCAGATTTTTTTTTTGAAAATCAAAATTCTGACTAATTCATTCACGAGATTCACATTACTGGCATCTGTATTTCAATTTTTACTTCGATCCGTTCATAATTCGCAAAAAAAAAGCGTATCCGAACTTTTGAGGTGTGCGTCGGTACACTAGAGTTTTTGATACCGACTGGGCTCGGCGTAAAAATGATGGAACGCCGAGTTTCACATGCTGCCCTTCTGTCGTCGCAACTGTCGCCATGTGATTTGTATCGGCGGGGTGAAGGGAGGCAATGGCACCTGTTTACGTGCCACTGTTTACGTGCGTTTGTCAAATTCTCACTCGTCTTTTAGTGGTGTTGTAGATGCGAGGCGGCTGATTGGACCGAAAATGTGGCTGCTCAAAGACGACAAAAATGGTATTCATTATGTTGCTGACGATAAAAATGATAACAACACTTAGGCACAAAGTTTGTCAGCGGATCAATTATTTATTGCTTGTTTTTTACACTTGCAGAAAGGCTTATTTATCTGAAGCCCAACGCGACGACGACCGTCGGCAGAAACAGGGGTGACATTGTTTTGGGAGACGATAATTCTATCAGCAGACTTCATGCCCAAATTGTCGTCAAAGCTATACCTAATTCGGACCAGGTATTTATGTTTCCTCTAATTTTTACAAAAGTATTTGAATAAATTATTACGAGTGTGGGTAAAAATAGCAAATGACCAAAACAGCAACTGGTTAAAATAGCGGATTTAAAAGTAACGAATGTCTGAATCTCAAATAGACATTGTGAATGAAATTTGCTATTTTATTCATTTGCTATTTTAACTACATTTTAATGAAATGGGGGTCAAAATACTGAATGATCAAAATATTGTGATCAAAGCTATATCTAATTCAGAGCAGGTATTTATGTTTACTCTAATCATTACAAAAATATTTGAATAAGTTATGACGGTTGGGGGTAAAAATATCGAATTACCAAAAGAGCAAATGGCTAAAATAGCTGATTTAAAAGTAACAAATGTCTGAATCTCAAATAGACATCATGAATGAAATTTGCTATTTAATCCATTCGCTATTTTAACGCTTTTTAATAAAATGGGGGGGGGGGGGGGGGGTCGAAGTACTGAATGATCAAAATAATGAATAGCTTAAATAGGGAATGCCGCAATGATGACCATTCTAGATTTAACGTTCATTATTTTTTATTTCACTATTTCCGCCATTCGCTATTTTGGTCGTTCACGATTTCTACCCCCAATCATTATGACATTGTTTATCCTGCAATTCAGATAACAGACAAGTCGCAGCCTATTTCAACATGTACTGTGAAGGAGGCTGGCTCAAAGTATGGCAATTTCATCCTCAAAGGCAACGAAGTCACAAGAATTACAGAGGAAGGTTACCAGCTGCAGCACATGGATCGTGTTAGATTTGGCTTGCAAAATTCCATTTTTACGTGAGTGATGAACAAGACGAATCAGTGATAGCCAAAAGCTGTAGTTCATACAAATCATACTGCTATTTAATTTTTCTTAACTTTTTTTCAATCTTTTTCATGTTGAATTTTTATTATGTTGAAATTTGCATCGTTGGAAAGCAACGAAAATAAAATAAATAAAAATATTCGAATGTACCCAAAGGATTGTACTGGGTATAAAAAGTTAAACAGACGAAAAAGGACAAACGTCGAGAAAAGTAAGAGTACGCAGCCGTCTCGGTCGTCAGTCGTCGGGAGGAGTCGTGAGGAGGCAGATACATTTTTTTTTTTACGCTTGGTATAACGATTGATCTCAATAATAACTTTTTAGTTTTTAGTTTTATTTAATTTTCGAATTGTTGGAATAATTTTTTAAAAAATGTTGCATTCCAACGATGCAAACTTCAATTCCATGAATTTTTAATAAAAGTACAGCATGACTGGAGTCACGCAAATTATGCCAATGTGACTTTTGTGTCACTATGAAAGTCATATGTGACTTTTAGTTCTTCACTAAAATCACACAACATTCTCGTGACTTAGTTATTTTTAAAAGTCACGCAAGATTCTTATAACGCTTTTTTCCTGTAAAAACACTATATTGGTACTAAATCAGAAACATTATTCCACTTTAGTAAGGAATTTTTCCGTTTTTTTTTTTTTTTTTAATTCTCTTAACTTTGATCAGTGTGACTCACACGAATAACTGTAAGTCACGTAAATCTTGTGTGACTTTAATAGTGACGCAAAAGTCACGTTTTGCGTGACGCTGGACACGGCAATTAAAATATGCTATAACAATAATTTCTCATCGACAAAAGGCAAAGGCAGTGATTGAATTTTTCTTAAAGTGCCCACTATATTCCGATAATAACGGTGACATCGGGAATGACGGAAGATGAAAAAAAGAAGCTGAAAAAGATTATCGATGCGATCGACGGAAAGGTCAGCCCGGTGTGGAACCCTCTGTGCACACACATGACAGTCGTGAAGCCAACGATATCGGAAAAGGTTTGTTTATCATCACCCTCGTACCACCCCTGCTTAAAAAATCTTATTGAAACCGATAAAAATAAAGCAATGGAAATGATATGTGTTTTTTGTCCAAGGAATTTCCGATTCACAGAAGCGATTCCGATAGATAGATAGGCAAACCGTCAGAATCGTTCCAATTCGTTCCGCTAGTATCGATCGAATCGTTCGCCATGTAAATGGAATCTTTCGATAAAACTTGATAGAATCCTTAAGTAAGAAATTACCGATTAAAACGAATACATATTTTGTATAGAAAAACCGTTGTTGGATTGGAAATATCTTAAACAAAAAACCGATTAAAATTAATTGATTAGTTAATGCGACGATACCGATTGAATTCATTTTTTAATTGGGCGATAACAATACAATCCGATTAAATTGAGTTGCATATTCAAACGAGTTATTTCTTATTCGCTTTCAATTGGAGAGAAAACTTGTTTCTTATTGAGCATATTCATTCCGATTCACGGTCAATCGGATTCTATTAGTGTCAGTAAGGATGAATGGGATATTTTAAGCAGGGATGATTTATGATGTTGCGAAAATGTGAATTTACGCTCTTTTTTTCTTCAGTTGACCTGCTCTCTCGCGGCTCAAACGCCGATAGTCCCCTTGGATTATTGGGACTCCGTACTCGCGGCAATCAAGGAAAATACTCAACTACCAGATCCGGCGGAATGCGTCGACTCGATCAACCTCGGCATGCGAGAAATCGGGGAAGTTTCCGTAAGCCTGAATCCGGCACGCCAGACGCTGTTCCGTAATCTCACGTTCCTTCACTTCAGTACCAAGCAGTTTACTCTCTACGGGCGAATGATCAAATTAGCAGGTACACAGTCAACGTAAATCGAATGAAAATAGTAGTAATATTTATTCCTCTGTACACCCTTTCGGGCTTTTACGAGTTCCCCTTCCCCTAATCATATAATCCCCTTACATAGCAAAAAAACACACTAAACTTATTTACACTTATACCTAAGTTACCGCTTATTCACACCAACTAACACTCCATTCACTCCTTAATTCATAAATCGTATGAAAATATATTCTTGAAATTCATAATTCGCATTCTGACAAACAGGAGTCCGAAATAGGGTAGAGTCAGGCTGTGAATCAACGGTTTAGCAAATCGATTTGTTTATCATGAGTTTTTATAAAAAGCAATACTTCCGAATTTTGGTTTGCGAAAATCCAAAAGCACCAGTAAATAAACGGGCCAATGTAACCTGCACTTTTAGTCGCAAAATAAGCTTCTGCGGCAAAATCATCGCGATAGATAGTTAAAAAATAAACAAATTAGGAATCTAATGTTCAGCTAAGTCGTAATAATTGCTCATGAAAAGCTGTTGTGCATTGTTGCTCTTGAAAAGCTGTTGTTCATTCACCGGTGACACTGTTCAATTACTGGTGCAATTCATCCTACTCCCGAAAAATCGCCTGTTAGAAATAAGCGCACGTTAAGGATATTATACAGGTCCACACTAGTCAAATGTGTATTTTGTTATTAATTTGTACGTTGTTTCATGCATCTTTTAACTATTTTGGATGGTGATTCGTATTGCTGGGTATGTCTTCATCTGGGAACAATTTAATCGCCATGGATTTTCAAGAATATTAACCGATTTACGCAAACTTTTGAAAGGGTGATTTTCATACAGTTTTTGCAAAGAACAAACCGTGTTTTTTGTTCGTTTTGGGTGTTTCATAGCTCATTGTCTTTCTTGAAAGATGCTTTATGAATATGCCTCACAAATAATTTTTAACATTATTCGTTTAAAAATGACAACCTTTTGTTTACCCGTCTATACAAATTTTATGTAAACAAACAGTTGTAATTTTTCAACCCAAATTGTTACAAATTATTTATGAAGCGAATTCGTAAAGCATCTTCTAAGGAAAAGCAAAAAACACGGTTTATTCTTAAAAAAAACTGAACGAAAAGTACCTTTTCGAAAGTTGACGTTAATCCGTTAATATTTATGCAAATCCATTGCAAATAAATTTTTCCCTGGTCAACAAAATACCTAGCAATACGAATCACCATTAAAAATAATCGACAGATGCTTAAAACTGTGTATAAATTATTTAAAAAATCAGCACTCTCTTGACTAGTCTGAAGCGCTCCAACCTCCTTAAGGGGGGGGTAGGGTTAATTCGTGCAAAAAAGGCACGTTTTTGTGAATTTTTTTTTGACGACACCGTTAAAATCTATTCAATAAGACCAATTGTACATCAAAGTATAACATTTGAAGAATATTGTGTAATTTTTTCATGAAGAAATATTAAAAAATACAGCAATGGCGGCATTTACTCGGAAGCGTCTCGGAAAAAAGTAGAATTGCGGTGCCCATCAGAACTCGGTACTGGATCATCCGAAATTAAAAAACCAAAGTTCATTCGTTAGGTAATTGTTTTCCCCAGGTAACGCGGAAGAGTTTTTTTCGAAATTTTGATTTTTCAATTTTTGGGAACACTTTAAAGGGAAAAACGCGATTTTTACGGAAAAAAATCGGCTATTTTGCTATTGTAAAATAAAAAATATTAATAAATTCGAAAAAAACTCTTCCGCGTAACCTCGTAAAACGTGTACAGAACAAGTATGCAAAAATTTAAAAGGATCGGTGCAGTAGTTTTGACGGTACGATGGGCACCGACTTTGAAAACGTGAGTTGTGGGAAAAACGCTTTAAAGTCGCGCTCGGGCAGCCAAGGTACAGCAATCCGCGAGTATAAAAATATTCATAACGTCGCCAATTTTGCTCCGATTGACTTGAAAATTTGACACAATATTCTTGAGGTATTATGCATTCAGTAAAAAATATAAAATAAAAATGCAAAAAAAAAATTTTAATACCCTACCCCCCCCCCTTAAGGGATCGTCACAGTGTGACCCTCCGAAAAATCAATGATTTTCGCGAATTTTTTTTGTTAAGTTGTAATTAACTAATTGGTCTGGTTTTTTTTTAATAAATAAGTACATTCTTGAAGAATACAAAATGATTTTTTTATGTGCATTTTTTTAATGTATAATAATGATATAAATTGTTTAAATAGCTCGTGTAAAAAAAAGGTCCTGCATTATGTCCACGATTGCGGCCGCAATTTTGATCTGAACCAAAAATTTCAAAAAGATTATTAATCTGTAGGAAATTCGCTATCGCGCTATGAGAGCTTTTTTTTTTTTTTGAAATTTGACAAAATGGCGGCGGTTTGAACGAAAATGATCGAATTTAGCCCCTTTTTTTCGACAGTTTTTCGTAAAAAAAAATAGGAAGATTTATTAAATAAAAAAAAGCTCTCATAGCGCGATAGAGAATGACGTTAGAAATGTTCTCTCTAAATTTGAAATCGATATCGTCATAACTCTTCATTTGAGAGTGGACACCGTTTTGAAAAACAACATTCCGAGAAAAACGCGTTTAAAGTTTGCACACGCCGCACTGTCACGCAGCAATCCCTTTCTCTAAGAAAGGCTGTAGCGACCGAAATAATTCCAATTTCGATAAAAACATTTAACAGAATGTTTATAACCGTGTACACTATCCGATAATGAAAAAAAAAAAAAATCGATTTTTTTTGTTATTTCACACTGTGACGATCCCTTAAATGCTCGAATAAATGCTCTATTATTTTCAGGTGGTAAGTCGATGCAGTTCAGCCCACGCCGACCCATTCCAGACGTGTGTGACGGTAGCGTAATCGTCGTACAGGCCATCGAGTCCAATACAACTCAGGCGACAAACACCGGCGACGCGAGTTACGCTGACGTTTGTAAGCGATTTTCGTCAAACTATTTGCACGTAAAAAAGCTATAAAAAACAACGTTCGTGTCTTCCTACTTGACTTGATAACTGAAAAAATCATACAGGCGAAAAGCTGAGCAGGTGCCGACGTCGAACGATCCCGGAGTCCGAAATAGCACTCGCGATATTGCACTGCTCGACGGAAAAGTATTGCAATCCGTTGTACGATTACGCCGAGCTCTTTAGGCGTCGCGCGGCGGAAAATCAAACCAGAGACATGACTGTCCTTGCTTTGGATACCCAGGACGTTCTGCCCCAGCCGTCGACTTCTCGTCGCGGCGATCCAAGCACGTCCGCGGCTTGCATACCCGAAACGGTCACCGAAACTTGCGACACGAATGTCGACACCCAGAATGAATATTCCAAAAGCTCGACGAATGATTTGCCAACGAGTCCGGAGTACCAAAGTGGCGACTGGAGCTCAGTGCCGTCGGAATCGCAAATTGGAAGCATGAAAATGGCGAGTTTGAATCACGAACACTACGTGGAAGAGGAGTTTAGGAGACGATTGAACGAGAATTCTTCGAACAAGCGACAACGCGACGAGGAGGAAGACGGAAACTGCGAGAGGGAGAAGAAAGTCTGTCTTGGCGGATCGTCATCTTCGAAGGATAGTAAAAAAAAATCGAGCGGACCGATCGACCAGGATCAATCCGACGTAGAATTTATTTCGGACAGCGAAGACGAAGCCTCCGTTGAAAGAAATAAAAAGGTCGGTCCTCGCGTGTCGTCAATCGATGCCAAAAAGGGACAAAAACAGAATGGTTCGAGTAAATCGGATCTGTCTTATGAAGAAATGATGCCGGACGATGAAGATGTCGTTTTCATGGGCGACAAAGTGGCCGCTAATTGGCAAGTTCCGGAGAAAAAGCAAGAGAAGTGGCAAAATCTCGCGAGTCGTTTGTCACCCCCGAAAAAAGTAATCGACGTTAGCAATCCGAAAAGACCGGGTAAATGCACTGAGATCGATAAGCTGCGCCACGAAGAAGCTCCGAAATTAGCGACGGTCTCGTCTGCATCCCGAATCGGAAGGGACGGCTTCCACGACACAGGGAAGAAGAATCTACCGAACGACTCAGGTACTGCAGGTGACTTTCCTCACCTTATTTTTCGATTATGGGGTCTCTCTGCTTTGAAATTTTTATAAAATCACTTTTTTGTTGTGCATTTTTCGAAAGTTTACATATTTGTATTCTCTGAAAACTTTAGAAAGGTCAGAGCATTCTAAAGGTATTTTCCATACGTTGAACGCTACCTGAGCGCGCTTGTTCGCCGTATATCGCTAAAACTTTAAACGCCTTTTTCTCGAAACAACGTTTTCAAACCGCTTGTTGAAAAAATCTCAGGAACTACTGATCGGATCCTTATAAAATTTTTCACCATATATTTTGTACACTTATCGCTATATCCCCTACCAGAATTATTGCAGATTTAGATTTTTTACTATTTTTGTTGGACAAAAAACATGCAAAAAAACACGTTTTTTCATTTTTTTCCTTTTGCCCGCCATTTTGTTATTTTCGCATATAAATGAATAATTCTGGTAAGGGATATAGCCACTGATATACTGAACCTAAAACCATTTAATTTTTTTGATTCGGTTCGGCCGTTGTTGAGATTTTTTCAACAGCGCACACCTACCTGCTTTTTGCGGACTCCTGTTTACCTGGCATTTTCACACTAAAAAAGTAACTAAAATCATTTTTTTTTTTTTTTTTTTTTTGTAATGTACGAATGCCTTTGTTAAGCCCAACACGTTTTATATCGCTAAATATAACAGTATTCTCAACAAAAATTGATAAAAATAGCGTTTTTTTTTGCATCCAAAGAGAGAGAGAGAGAGAGAGGCCCCTTAAGACGACTCAGCTGAACATTATATTCCTATTTTTTTATTTTTTTTTAATGTATTTTTTAGATGAAAATGAACAAACGCGTAAGGGAAAGATCGGCAGATCTGACATTTGGTCGGATAACGTTGAAAATCCATACAAATGTGATAAACAGCGAAACGGTTCGAGTAAATCGGATCTCTCTTATGAAGAAATGATGCCGGACGATGAGGATGTCGTTTTCATGGACGACAAAGTGGCCGATAATTGGCAAGTTCCGGAGAAAAAACAAGAGAAGTGGCAAAATCTCGCGAGTCGTTTGTCACCCCCGAAAAAAGTAAACGACGTTAGCAGTCCGAGAAGACCGGGCAAATCCACTGAGATCGATAAGCTACGCCACGAAGAAGCTCCGAAATTAACGACGGTCTCGTCTGCATCCCGAATCGGAAGGGACGGCTTCCACGACACAGGGAAGTATCTAACGGACGGCTCAGGTGCTGCAGGTGATTTTCCTTATCTTATTCTTCGATTATGACGACTCAGCTGATTAGATTAGATTACATTCCTATTTTTTAATTTTTTTATTTATTTTTTAGATGAAAATGAAAAAACGCGTAAGGGAAAGATCGTCGGATCTGACATTTGGTCGGATAACGTTGAAAATCCATACAAATGTGATAAACCCGAAGATACGAGTCAGGAGCAGAGTACAAAACAGTTGCCACAGAACGCATCGGTAAAAAGACCTCTGATGGACGTAACATCACCGTCGCTGAAGTGTCGGAAAAAATACGAGAGAAAGGGAGACTGGATCATGAGCACCTCCTTAATGAAATCCCTGGAAATTAAGAAAGATCCCGGAGCGTTGGACGATAATTCGAGATCGTCTTCGTCACACTGTTACGAGCCAACGGACTGTGTCAAGTTATCTAAGGATCAGGTGAAGAAAAGATTTCCTCAAAATTTCCACCAATTTTACTTTATTTTATTTTATTTTGTTTTAGTGTTTACAGAGGTTGGAGTGCTACGCATTAGTCGAATGGGTGTTAATTTTTAAAACTCGTTTACACAAGTTTTATGAATCAATTGGCTATAGTTTATGGTGATTTGTATAAAAACGTATGTTCTTGACCAGGGAAAAATTTAATTACAACGGATTTGCGTAAATTATAAGCGATTTACGCAAACTTTTGAAAAGGTAATTTTCATTTAGTTTTTTCAAAGAATAAACCGTGTTTTTTGTTCGATTTTAATTTATCGCGGCTCATTCTATTCCATGCGAGATGCTTTACGTATTCACCGTATAGATATTTTATAGTATTCACCGTTTAAATGTTAGTCTTTTGTTTCCCCATCGACGAAATTTCTCCGTAAACAACCATCTGTAATTTTTAAACGGTAAATACCGTCGAATATTTAGACAGCGGATACGTAAAGCGTTTCTCAAGGAAGAGAATGAGCCGCGATAAATCAAAATCGAACAAAAAAAACGGGTTATTCTTTTAAATAACTGAATGAAAATTACCTTTTCAAAAGTTCGGTAAATCGGTTAATATTTATGCAAATCCGTTGCAATTAAATTTTTCCCTGGTCAAGAAAACATCTGGCAATAAGAATCGCCATTAAAGATGATCGGCAGGTGCTTAAAACTGTGTATAAATTATTTAAAAAATCAGCACTCTTTTGACTAGTGTGGAGCGCTCCAATCTCCTTATGCTGGATGTATTTGTTCAACCGGTTGCCTGTTAATTATGTTACAGAATGCTCCGATGATTTCACTGCTACGAGTAAAGTGTCCCGCTGAGATATATACGAAAGATGGACCAAGATTCGGAAAGCGTTTTCGCAAGGTGTGCACTATTTAAAAACAAAAAAAAAACGTTTCCAATCAAAACCAACCAACTTGTATATAATACAATTCTCGTCCTATTGCAGCAAAAAATCACAATCCCGCCGCGAGTCCAATTGGATGTCTCGGGGTACGGCCCGAATTATGTAAAAAAAGAGCTAAAGAGAGAGCTATCGTTGGACGACGACGACGAAGACGCTATTACGTCCCGCAAAGTGACCGCAAACGATCGGTCTAAAGAGAAGAATTTTTTTAGACTATAGATATTTCTCTTTTTTCCGTCGAAGAAGAATTTCTTTAGACTATAGATGATATTTCTGTTTTTTTACCTCGAAAACGTTAACTTCAATTTGCGTATACATATGATGCTCTAAAAAAATGTGCGAGCATTGATTGGAAGAAACAGTAGATCGGGAAAGGAAAGGCTTCCAATAAAGACGTTGAATTTCTGACATGACGCGCTTATATTTCATTACCATATTTGTTATTTTTTTCCTTTTCATTCCGATGTTATTTTACGAATGCTCTTCAGTGTGTCCCTCTTTGCAAATGTACAAAATGAAAAAAAAAAAAAAAAATGGATTGGTACGGCTCGAAGTATGTAAAAAAAAGCCAAAGAGAGAGCTATCGTTAGACGACGACGACGACGAAACGCTATTACGTCCCGCAAAGTGACCGCAAACGATCGGTCTAGAGCGAAGAAGAATTTCTTTAGACTATAGATAATATTTCTCATTTTTTCGTCGAAGAGGAATTTCTTTAGACTATAGATGATATTTCTCTTTTTTTCCGTCGAAGAAGAATTTCTTTAGACTATAGATGATATTTCTGTTTTTTTTTACCTCGAAAACGTTAACTTTAATTTGCGTATAAATGTGATGCTGTAAAAAAATGTCCGAGCATTGATTGGAAGAAACAGTAGATCGGGAAAGGAAAGGCTTCCAATAAAGACGTTGAATTTCTGACATGACGCGCTTATATTTCATTACCATATTTGTTATTTTTTTCCTTTTCATTCCGATGTTATTTTACGAATGCTCTTCAGTGTGTCCCTCTTAGCAAAATGTACAAAATCGTTTTAAGCCGTTTTTGCTCGTATGGCAGCACGCTTTCCAGTAACAGCCTGAAATGCAAAGAAAAATCGTGTCAATTACGTTGGGGAGTCGAAACGAGGTTTAAAAAAACATTCGAGCTTTTCGATGATCGAGGCTCCGATCGAAGATGCGAGGAAAAGTATAAAGAATATTTACCTGGAAACCAGATTTGATACTAGCTACCGAACATCGAGAGCCACATGTCTCGCACTGCAAGAAGAATAATCTGGTATCTTTTTGGAGGATCGTATCGGGCGAACGGCAGGTATGGCACGTCACGTATTCCTTGATATATCTCCTCAATACATTTTCTATCTGCTTCTGTTGGAAACGTCCCTTGATAATGAGCTGACTGTTTCCGTCCACGGAGCCGCTGGTTCCCAATTCCGCGAGTAGAAAGTCTAATAAATGTTTTGGTTGTCGATGCAGTGTTTTGCAGATCTGTGAAAAAAAAATTCATTTTATTCGGCTTGTCCATTTACTCATTATTATTATTTAATTGTTAAGGGGTTACTGTTTTTCGGCCACTATAGAGGCCGAAACGATGGTATAGGTTAAAAATCGATATTTTGAAAAAAAAAATCGTGACCCCGATTTGGGCGATTTTTGGCCCGGCGGCCAGATCTAGGATTTCTGACAAGCAAAACGACAAATTTCTTTTTTTGTTAATCAACTAAACAAGGGTTTTTTCGTTGCGATTTGTCCTTTTAAAGCTTTATAAGAGCGCAGCAGCGCAAAATGTGTGATTAGCCTAGTATCTTTAAAAATACATTGTCTTCGACACTACGTAGGATCTTTTCGATATTTGGATTTTTAACAAAATGTAAAGTGAAAAGTGCAAAATTTGCCTAAAAAATCGTCAGGAAATCGTTAATAACAAATGAACTAAGCAAAAAAAAAATAGAAATCCTACGTAGTGTCGAAGAAAATGTATTTTTAAAGATATGTGCAAAATTTCAAGTGAATCGGAACATAATTGTTCGAGTAATCGGCCCGGCCAGCTTGAAAAAAGTAGTTTTGAGATAAACGCGTTTAAAGTATGTCTTCCTAGGATGCTGCGCACCAGGCAGCCTTGCACTAAAATTCCAAAATCGAGTACTTAGAAATTTCTCCCGGCCAAAATCTTTTGAAACATCATTTTTGAGGTCGAAAGGAACCTTTTAACGCAAAAAAAAATCGATTATTTGAAAATTCTACAGTGGCATAACCCCTCAATACACTGAAAAGTTTCTTTTTTCTTTTTCTTGTTTTTCGTTAAGACGTTGATCGCCTAATTTGTGTACTGACACACGGGCAGATTGTTGCCTAATGTTGAAGAAGTTATGTGCATCTATGTTTAATAAACCATTATTATTATTACTTATTTGGCATTAAAAAAAGAAGGTATGATAAATAGTAGGTACCTCGGTAAAGTTGGCGAATGACGTCTTTTTCGTGCCGATACGCACAACTTGTGGGGGACGCATGACGAACTTTTGTTTCTTGCCGGCTACCATATCGGGATTCTTTTCCCGCATGATGTTGAATACTCGAAGTAGCAGCTCGTCGTATGTGTAGTCCCTGTCCGAGCCTACCCACAGGCTCGTGTCCTCCACTGCAGCAAAAATATCAAATAATTAGATACTCGTACGGCGCACAACTTAAGGACATGTAAAACATCCACGCTGAGCAGAACGAACGATTTTTACGCATATTTGCATTTGCAGCTAAGCGAAAAAATACAAACATGCATAAAAATCGTCCGTTAGACTTTTTATTGCCGCAGTCGGTATTTTAAATGCCCTTAAGGATGAACTGCGAATTAGATGAAATCTCGTGAGAGTCTGAAAAGCGGCATATCTATCGGTCTATCTTCTACAACTTTTCCCGGTGCTGAACTGGCGAAACAGCCGATACAACTATCACGAACTAATGATAACACCTTACCATAGTCTGCACTTCGCTCAGAGTCAGTGCAGCATGTTAACAAATAATCGAGAACGTAAACTAGCTGCACAACGATGCGACAAAATTGACGTTATCAAAGATTTTACCATTCTCTATGTCTTCCGCTTCTTTCTTCTCCTCCTCGGCTACCAACTCGTCGAGATCCTTCTTTTTCTTCTTCTTCTTTTTCGTTTTTGAGAAGTCCATGTCGAGATCGAAGTTGTCGTCGACCGGAATTTCTTCCAACTGCGCCTCCACAACATCCTTAAGGAGCGAGACAACGAATTAAGAAAAAAACTGTACTCGGAGAATTGGAATTATACGAAACGACAGAGGGCATAATTTTCTTCGGTGTTTACCTCTTTTTTGCTGTCAGGCAGAGCCGTATCGAGTTCATCTAAATTAAACGCCTTCTTCTTCTTTTTCTTCTTCTTGCCAAAGTTCTCCAAGTCGAGGGCCTCGTCGTCGTCGACATCGGGATTCTCCGGCTCCTGGTTCTCCTTGTCGCCGAGAGCCTCGGTGCCCTCGCCGCCGCTGCCAGGATCGCCCATATCGCCATCAAGATCGAAGGTGGTCTTCTTCTTCTTCTTCTTTTTCTTCAGGGTCGGATCAAAGATCTGCAAATTGGTTGATAAATAAATAAATAGATACGTTTTATTTGGTTAAAAAATGATTATTCTGCTTTTATTTTGTATTTATTACACCAATACTCTCTGTACCTTGGTCCTCGCCATATTTTACTCACAATTGTATTAAATCGTATTAAAAAGTTCTGTTCGTTAAAAATTTATCTTTTGATAAGCATATAGATGCAATAGCCAATCACGCACTGAAGGTGCTTGGATTGGTTAAACGCTTCTCAAATGATTTCTGATCAACCTCTACGATTCACTTACTGATTAGGCCCACGCTAATGTATGCATCGGTGATATGGTCACTAAGTTACGCGAACCGGATAAGAAAGCTCAAATCTGTTCAACACCGAATGTTGCCATTACTTGCATACTGTAGCTACTCCCCTATGCCGTATGACTACCATGATTATTTGCAAGTTTCAAGGGTACTGGAAATAGTATCTCTAGAGTCTGTAAAATTGCTAAACAATGCTTGTTATTAAAATTATAAAGGGGCTAGTGTCTTCTTCGTCCCTCATTGGTACAGTGTCGCTCAATGTTGAACACAAAATGACCTGTGCAAATTATGTGAGAAACTCTGTCATACAATGATTGGCAAGGTTGGGAAATGAGTTCCCAACACTAAATTATATGTGAGTACTGTAGAGTGCATTCTATTCTCAATCTCGAGTCAAAATTCTTCGATATGAGTGAACCCTGCTCAAAGTATCCCATTCATCACTACTGAAACTGATAAAATCTGATTGGCCTTCAATCGGAATGAATATGCTCAATAAGAGACAAGTTTTCTCTCCAATTAAAAGCGGATAAGAAATAATGTGATTAAATAGGCAACTCAACGGGATTGTATTGTTATCGCCCAATTGAAAAATGAATTCAATCGGTATCGCCACATTAAGTAATCGATAAATTGGAATTAGTTTTTTGTACAAGAAATTTCCAATTCAACAATGGTTTTCCTATACAAAATATGTATTAGTTTCAATCATTAAATTCTTGCTTGAGAATTCTATTAAATTTTATCGGAAGATTCCAGTTGCATGGCAAACGATTCAATCGATACTAGTGGAACAAATTAGAATGATTCTGGCGGTTCGCCTATCTATTTATCAGAATTGCTTCTGTTAATCGGAAATTCCTTGGACAAATAACACGTATCATTCCCATTGCCTTATTTTTATCAGTTTCAATAAGATTTTCTAAGCAGGGATAGGCTCTCAATTAATAGTTAAGATAGTTAATTCACTTTTATTGTTTGTATAACCTGGAATTATCATGCTGCAACTTTGGCATAGCCAAATATATGTAAAATGAAAAGAGAAATCCGTTAATAAATTAAATTAAAAAAAAAATTAAAATGCTGAAAAAACTGGGGCATTAAGGTCAACATATTCGGGCATACCGTAGAGTTCCCTAACCTGCATTCGCACGTTTCCGACGAATCGTCGGAACCCTCTTTCCCGAATTAATCACTAAAAAATCGTGGATAAAAAATAACCACGATCAGGGATCCGCGCATCGTGGGTCCCTGATCGCTCGAAGCGCTGCAATATCGGCCACAAATCGACGCTCCAACATCGGTGACTAAGGTTCGTGAAAAAGAGAGAAAAAAAAGTTTCCTTTTTCCGCCCTCTGTCTCTCTCTGTCGCGTTAGGCCAGCCGGCGGCGGATTTCGTGTAAAATAAATGGAAAAATTGGCATTTTAGGAGATTTCTGTGAGAAATTAGCATTCGGCGTTGCATTCGGACGACGATTCGGTGACGAAGGGACAGGGCCCAGGGCGAGATGGAAATATAGGGCCAACGGTGTGTGTCAGCACGTTGACATGAGGGACGTGCGGCGAGAGTGCGAAACCGACGGGCGATCGGGCTCTCGGGTCGAGGCCGTCGATCCCGTTCGTCGGTCCGCTCGTGACTATCGTCGATCGTCGAGCGACTTACCGAATCTTCCTCCGTCATGTTGTCTTTTGGAGGGATCGACGAGTTCTTGTTCACGAAAAAGCGCACGAAACACGGATTTTGTTTGATAAATTTGTCACACTCCGATCTCGTCGCGAGTATTGCATCAGAAAACAGCAATGTGGAAGGCCGCGGATTTACAGCCTTAGGTCGACGTTAGGTTCGTCGCCAACCGCATTGGTTTTCCGGTCGGGCGCGAGTTGCGCGCACCGAGCGGCGGCGAGGCGGAACTTGGAGCGATGCGATACTTAAGAACTTTGGAGCGTGTCCCCCTGACGTTCGTGCCCTGCACTACGACATGGTTTTTCAAGTGGCGGGAAATTTGAAGCGTGTCACCGAACTGGCGCATAATTTTTCTTTATTTCCTACGTAAGAAAAACAAAACGTGGTCAATCGATACTCCAGGTATATCGATGTTCGCCTCAACGATTAGGATCTGGAAATTTTACATTTTCTTCTCAAAATACCATATTTTGTGTCTGTGAAATTTCAAGATGTATTGACGAGGGCGCTCCTGCATTATTAATTTCCGGAGCTGGGCAGTACTTCAAGTACCTGGTACTTGCAAAGTACTGGAAGTACAGTGTACTTGAAGAACCAAGTATTTCAACAAATATTTTAAGTACTGTACTTAAATGTCCAAGTACATGTCCTGTACTTCAAGTATTTGTACTGGAAATGTTCAAGTACATGTCATGTACTTGCAGTATTTGTATTTAAAAATCAAGTACTTTACTGTATTTGAACGACTTTTTCAAGTACTATACAAGTACCAAGTATTTTTAAGTATTTCATATATTTGCGTAGCGACTTCGTCTGCGCAAGATCAGCTGTCGCTACATCCGTCTGCGCAGGCGCAAACGCCGAATATAGTTTTTAACAACCCGTCAAATGTATTCATTGCTTTTTATAATTTAAAGTGAAAATAAATAAATGTTACTTTCTACCGTCAATGCCGTTTGAAAAATGAATTCGTAATCCTCTATAAAGTTTGTGAGTAACGTGGTAACGTGGACGAGTTATACGACCTGTGATTCGACGTGAACCGGGACGATCGGCAGTCGTATCGGTCGGCCCGTTTTGCGAAGTACGTAATAAATAAAATATGAGTACTATAGTTTACGAAGTGTAGCTAAAAACAAAGTATTTGGTACTTGGAACTTCATTCTTGGCGTACTTCAAGTACTTCAAGTATCCGGTACTTCTAGTATTTATGATTCTTGGTACTTCAAATACACGAGTTAAAGTTCAAAGTACTTTAAGTACTGGAAGTACTCGTGTACTTTGTACTTTTTACTTAAATCTGTACTTTGTACTTTCCGGTACATTGCCTAGCTCTGAAAAATAGCGGTGGCGCTCGTTAGCTGTACATAGATGCGGATTTTTCATTGGGAATAATGGGCAAGGTGCCGAGGAATTGAGAGTCAACTGGCGGGTCTCGACGAACGAATGAGAAATGAGTAGTGCGGGAGACATGGGGGGTCGGAATCGAACGCAGCAGCAGCAGCAGGAGCCAAATAATTCGCAGGAGAGGTCGCGGCGCCTGCGAGCAATGTCGATGGCTCGCGTGTAGGAGTAACGCGAGACGGGGGGAGGAAACTAAGTTGGAAAAACGTTGGATGATGTCTTCTTCTTTGTCTCTTCTTCTTCTTCTTCTTCTTCTTCTTCTTCTTCTTCTGTTTGGCCAGTCGACCGCCTATGAACGAAGTGGAGCCAGCCTGGCCACTGGTAATGAACCGCATCGGCCAAGGGTCAAAATGCGATGTCCGTCGCTCGGTTTGGCGGTCGCGACTCTCTCGCTGCGGACGGAAATTCGTAGCGTGCGGGCAATAAGTATTGATTTCTCGGGTGTCTCGCCCGGTGCAAGAAAGCTTCGACGGCCGCTCACCCAGAGGGCGCTATGGATCACGTGCCATCGCTTGGGCAGAGAGGGGGAGGGGGGAGATGCAAGCAACGAAACAGGCGCACCGGACGCTCCGAAATCGACGGATTCGTTCTCGTCTTCCTTGCGCGTCAGATTTTTCCGCGTTACTCGGGTTCCAACGACACGTGACCAAACGTTTCACGACTGACACCCATATTTCCCCTTTAATTCGTTTCTCGATTCGCATCGAATTCGACTCGCTGGTCGGTTGATAAAACTGTAAAATGAAAAAGTGGTGCGGCGACAAATCGATGCGGCTTACGGGCTCGATGATATCTCACTGAAAAATATGAGGTAATCGTTCGTCGCTGTCGCACGGTTAGTATCTCTCCATTTGATTAGACTAGCGAGTAGCGATTCGAACAGATGTGCTTGTAGCTATTGTCGCTGTCTCTACACCCTTAGTATCTCGCTCTATCTCTCTCTCTTTTTATCTCCCGCCCTCCTCTTCCACTCCTCTCGATTGTCTCGACTCGGAAGAAAAAAATATCCCCATTGCACGTGGCGTTAGTTACGCGTTTTAGTGTAGCTCGTAGACGATGTTGTATAGAGTAAGCTTGGCCCGTCGTCGCAATGCAAATCATCCAAACGCATTGCAGTAGCAGACGAAATTGAGCCCACGAATCGGAGCAAGTTCACACCCCACGCAATTGTTTCCCCGCGAATCTTTACGATTTTTCAAATAGATGAAAAGGCGAAAAGAACACAGAACGAGATTTATTTACATTTTTTAGGAAAAAATGTATGTATATGAAAAAAGATATATACCGGGTGTTCGTACGCAATGCGGCGTATGGTTTGATGCAAACATATGGGACATTCCGTATAGATAATATGGACCCCTTCTCGGGGGCGAGAAAAATTCGGGCGGACACGTTTTTAAACCGATTTTTGTATAATTTCTTTCTTGTATTTTGTTCTTCTTTGATTCAATTTGTTGCTCTCGGAAATCGGTAATCAATCGGACGACCTTGAAGGTATCGAATGACCCCGCGGTGAATAACTGAAAATATAGCAAGGCGATCGCAGTGTTTTGTGTTAAGGTAGTCCTTGCGCCTTAAGCTGGAGTTCGCATAATTTTTCGAAAATTGAGAGGGAATTGCAACCATTTCTCGATAATATAAAAATCTGGAAAAAATCATGCATATTATAGGCATTGACGCGATTAATTTTGCATAATAATAATTCCACAATGTTATTAACTAATTGATGAAAAATAAAATTGTTCAACAAATCTTTAGAAAAACAAATTTTTTTGTTTCGATGAAAATCATTCGTTTATTTTTATGAATACGCATGAATTTTTTCAAATTTTTCCATTCACTTTGGTTTTTGCGTTTTTTTACATAGGGAAAATCACAAAATTCATAGTGAACTCAAAAATTTGAAAAAATTCATACTTGTTCAGAAAAATGAACGAACTATTTTCATTGAAACAAAAAAATTAGGTCATCGAAAGATTTGTTAAACAATTTTATTTTTCATCTATTTGTTAATATCATTTTGGAATTTTTGGAATTATTATTATGCAAAATTAATCTCGTCAACGCCTTTAATATGCATGATTTTTTCAGATTTTTATATTATCGAGAAATAGTTGCAATTCCCTCTCAATTTTCGAAAACTTCTGCGAACTCAGCTTAAGGCGCAAGGGCTTAATGATATACGCGACGGAAAATGATGGCAATTGATTGATTAAATTTCGAATGGTTATTTTTTAGGAAAATTATTTTCAAAGCGACGCGCAGTGTTGACTGAGAAAATGGCAATCGACATACTGGACGAGGATCACCTCGCGGTGAGCGCCATAGTCACAGTCGGGATGCAGCTGATATTCTTCACCATAGCGGCGACCTTTCAGATGGACAAACTCACGGATTTCGCCGGCGGAACGAATTTTATCATTCTCGCTCTTCTCACTTTCTTCCTTGGACAAGTCGGCAAGGTCGATAGACACGAATATCTTAACTAATTTTGCGTCCGTCTCGCATCGTCGCGAAGCCTTCCGAAAAATAGATAAAAAACGGGTGGGAGTCAAAATAGTGAATGACCAAAATAGCAAATGGCTAAAGTAGCGTATTAAAAAAATAATGAACGGCCGAATCAAGAATCCAGAATTACGGAATTCGCTATTTAAACCATTCGTTATTTTGATCATTCGCTATTTTGACCCCCCCATTTCATTAAAATGCAGTTAAAATAGCGAATGGTCAAAATACCGAATGGCTAAAGTAGCAAATTTTATAATGATGGCTATTCTAGATTCAGACGTTCATTATTTTTTTAATTCGCTATTTTAGCCATTCGCTGTTTTGGTTATTCACTATTTCGAGCCCCATCGATAAAAACGCGAATAAATCGTAATGTTATTACATTCCAGACGTACGACAGTCGGCAACTGATGGTGACCGTGTACGTTTGTCTTTGGGGCGCCAGACTCTCGGGTTACCTTCTGTATAGAATCATCAAAATCGGCCGCGACAAGAGATTCGACGACCGACGAAGCAACGTCATAAGATTCGCCGTGTTCTGGACGTTCCAGGCGAGTTTTTCTAAATTATGTTGAAGTTTGCATCGTTAGAAAGCAACGAAAATTTACAAAAAAATGTAATTAACCCAAAGGATCGTACAGGGTATAAAAAGTTATTATAACGATTAATTGTTATAGTAAACCTTCTAGAATCGTCAGAAAAATATCAGAATCGTTGAAATCATTTTTTTTTTTTTTTTTTTTTTTTTTTTTTTTTTTTTTCATTTTATTTTCGTTGCATTCCAACGTTGCAAACTTCAACATCATTTTTTCAAAGGCTGTGTGAAAGTTTCCTCGTCGGCCGGTATTAGCCGGAAATTCACTTTTTAATTGAATTGTGTGTTAAGTACAGGCCGTTTGGGTGTACGTGGTCAGTCTACCGGTGATCATAATCAATTCGCCGCGTCACAAGATTCCACCGGCACCGAAGACGATGACGACCCTCGACAGCGCCGGCACGGGGATGTTTATCGTCGGTCTTCTCTTCGAGACCTACGCCGATCTTCAAAAATTCTCGTTTCGCGAGGATCCCGTTAACAACGGGAAATGGTGCAACGACGGTGAGCGTCCGACGCCATCGCTAATTATATTTCCACAAAAATTTCAAAAACAGCGTCTCGTTATTTATTCATTTATTTATTTTGTTTCACGGGTTAAACCCTGCTTCTACAATTTAAACATAGTGTGATTGTGAAAATATAAGATAAACAAAAAACTGCGCTTACCCGTTTTTACGCAGTTTGTTTTGGCTAATAATGGAAATAATGGTTATACCGTTGATCCTCGATTTGCATAGGTTTGTGGAGACTGTCGAGGCACCCGAACTACTTCGGCGAAATCGTCGTCTGGTGGGGAATATTCGTCATATCGTTGAACGTCATCGAGGGACCCGAATGGGTTGCAATCGCGTCCCCCATATTCACCACAATCATAATCCTCTTTCTCTCCGGAATGCCGTTACTGGAAAAAGCGTCCGACGAAAGATATCGAGAGTAAGTTCACTCAAAACCTTACTTTTCCTCTCACTATTAAAGTCAAACAAAGTCCACGGAATTTTTAGTGTTTCGCTGAAATCACACGAAATTTTCGTCACTTATAGTTACTCGTGTGAGTCACGCTGATCAACGAACCTTTTTAAAAAACCGTAAAAATGTCTTCCCAAAGCGAAAAATGTCCGCTTCAGTACTATGCACTCCAAAGTCGACCAAAACTCGAAAGTTGATAAATCTCGCCACCAACTTTTTTAAGGGAAGATAGTGTTTTTAACGGAAAAAGTTGTTATAAGAATTTTTTGTGACTTTTGAAAATAACTATAAGTCACGAGAATTTGCGTGACTGTAGACACGGGGATATTTTTTAGGCGAAACATTTGATAGAATAGAATTAAAAAAAAAAACACAACATAGAATTAGCCTGAAATTTCGGAAACTTTGTTGGTTGTTTGCAGCAATGCCGAGTATCGTCAGTACAAGCAATCGACGTCGCCGCTGATCCCGATACCGCCAGCGGTTTACGGCGAAGTTCCGTGGTTCCTGAAGTTCATCCTGTGCTGCGAGTTCCCGCTGTACGACTCGCTGGACGCCAAGCCGCGATCAGCCGTCACCGAGTCAACGTCCATAAGTCTGGCTGCGTCCACGTAGCTATAATCATCCGTCGGGTGACCCGTACCCGGCGCGCAATCAGTCGACACGACATAATTTTCTAGTATTTACTTTTACTCATTATCATTTTTTTCTTGTCTGCTTCTCAACGTTTCTTCCAATCTTTCGTCTACTTTACTTTTGTCGTTACGTTACTAACTACTGCAAATGTTGCATGCAATTGTACTTACGGTTGTAGTGTTTGTGATCATTTATTTTAAGATTGTTGATTTTCTTGTTGTTTTTACTAACGAATACATGTTACTAAAGAGCTAACGGGACTCTTTGCATTTGTGTTCGGATAACACCGAACTATCGTCAAGACGCTACGAATCTTCACTGTCACATTTTCTTTCCTTCGACGTGATTTCTCTTATTTCTTTTTTCTTCTTTCCTTTTTTCACTAATTTTCCCTTCTCTTTGTTTACTCATGAAACATTTCATCATTTGATTGATATGCATCCTAGCAATCTTGACCGCCGTCGTTTCCAGCTGATTCACCGTAAAAACCACCGTTAAACAACCGGGTTTCGACATTTCGATTACCGGTCCATGGTAAATCGAAAAAAACGACTGCATAACATTTTTTAGGGCAGTCGTTTTTACGGTCGTTACGACCAACTTTCGGTTTTTTTTTTTTTTTTTTTTTTTTGAAAAACCACCCGGTCGTTTTTACGGTAAAACGGTGGTTGTTGAGATTGTTGGGGCATTATTGCACGGAATTCCAGCGCATATACGAAGGACCGTATCGGTCCGTGAACCGTTTCAGACTTGATAGAGCTTCCACAGCTACTGATGCCACGTGTGTTGATTGAACGTTGATTGAATGGTAAGGCGACATAGTGCGCGACTAATCGCGTCGAAACGCTGCGAAATTGCTCCGAATTCCGAAGACCGACAGACGTGATTTTGTGCCGGTAGCGGATGTATATACAATTATTTCAGACATCGACTATCATATCACTGTAAAATGAAAATCTGCAAGGCCACAGTACCCACTTATGTAGTACCTACGGCCAGAGTTGTAAAACCCCATTAATGGTGATTCACAACTCTGCCTACGACTACCACACTATTTTCTAGTCGACTACTCCCTCAATTCGATTTTCAATCGATAGTACGCTTTGTTGGGGTCCAAACCTTCGAGACAGGTCAGAAAAATCTGCATCGTTTCACTCGCATCGTCCAATCGCGATGCGTCAATTGCATTTTTTCCAAGCGGGTAAGACTGACATACAGCCAGGGTAGAGTTGCATTTGCTTAACCTTTTGCATTTACGTGATTTTCAGTATTAAAAGAAAGACTTTAAGGTAGTCCTTGCGCATTAATCTGAGTTCACATCAGTTTTCGAAAATTGAGAGGGAATTGCAACCATTTCTCGATAATATAAAAATCAGGAAAAAATCATGCATATTAAAGGCATTGAAGAGATTAATGTTGCATAATAAAAATTCCAAAATGTTTTAAATAAATTAATGAAAAATAAAATTGTTCAACAAATCTTTCGACAACCTAATTTTTTTTGTTTCAATGAAAATGGTTCGTTTATTTTTCTGAATATCTATGAATTTTTTCAAATTTTTTAATTCACTTTGAATTTTGTGATTTTCCCCATGTAAAAAAAACGCAAAATTTAAAGTGAATTAAAAAATTTTTAAAAATTCACGCGGGTTCATAAAAATAAACGAATCGTTTTCATCGAAACAAAAAAATTAGGTTGTCGAAAGATTTGTAGAACAATTTGATTTTTCATCAATTCGTTAATAACAATTCGGAATTTTTATTATGCAAAATTAATCTTTTCAACGCCTTCAATATGCATGTTTTTTTCAGATTTTGTGTTATCGAGAAATGGTTGCAATCCCCTCTCAATTTTCGAAAACTTATGCGAATTCGACACCAGGCGCAAGGACTACCTTGAAAGAAAGAGCGATTTATTTTTCGTGAGCAACTGAAATATACTTAATATTTTTTGTTGTTGCTTTGGTAGTAGCATAAACTTGTATGCAAAGCAATCAAATTTGTATACTTTCGACTTTGAATATCAAACGAATTATTTCGAAAAAAGCTTTCTCTCAGGCATGAAAAATGAACTTTAACTTTGTTCCCAACTGGCTAATTCTCCAATGATATTGCTCCGGCCTGCTTTCAATACTGGATGTAAACAGGGACGGAGTTACCGGTGGTATCGTGCTGCTCGAGGAAGCGGACCGTAGCTCGATAGGGTGTTACATTTTCAATAGTCACGAATAAATACAAATATATACATCTATATATTTGGACGATAGGCTGTTTATCTTGTTCGCCCGCGAGTATTTTTGCTAACGCCGAGATGCAGTGCAAAAATCTAATAGAACGACAAAAATTGTACGAAATAAACGGTAGACGAATATTTAAAGTATGTAGCCGGATATTCGAAAAGGCGCGACAAGACCTTCGAAGGTCGCTTCACATCAGTTGAATAATAGTGCACAGTTCCTCTCTGCAATTGCCGTTTTTATGCAAACTAATCAACTTGTACCAAGCACATTATAAATCAGTCAGTGACGAAGAAAAAAAAACGAAAAATAGAATAATTACTCGACGCCCTAAAAAATCATAATCTAGTGCTAAAAGTACACGGAAAAAAAAATTGTCTAGATTCTAACCTTAATTCGATATACTATACAATAGTATCCAGCTAGTTTATAAGAGAGACGTGTTATTTCGCTGAAGTCAAAAGTTTCCCGACTTGTTTTGTGACACGAAAAAAAAAAAGAAAAAGAAAAAGGTAATCTCCTTCTGGTATTGTTGATTGCGGGGTGACCGACACAATGGTAAACTCACAGAAAAAAATCCTGTCGCGTCGAGGCTGTGAAGTCGGTGAAACGAAAGCGTTGAGCGCTTATCATGTTGACGGAGGAAGGTTCGACTGTGATCATACTGTAAAAAAGTGGAACAGCAGCAGATCTGTTTGTAATTATAACATATTAACCGTCTGGTACGTGTTATTTATCTATGATATAATTGCGCAGTTGAACGAATAAAGATTTCATGTAGATATTATTCTAATAGAAACCCTGTGTATTAAGCGCTATATAATTCATTGCCGTGAGCAGCGGCCTTTCGTGGATCAATTCGGCCGTGAAAATCAACTTAAAATCGTGTAGATATGTGAGGCATTCCACGATACTTCAACCACTAAAATTTTCAAAATGTTATCATCACCGCGAAATTGCGTGAAGTGAAATACTAACGCGTTAAAAAAAATGTCACGAGTTTAGAGCCCCTACTAAGTTCTGGTTTCGAAAAAAGCTAAAATTTCAGTTTTTCGTTGTTTTGACGATAATTTCATGAGGATTTATCGGAAAAACATTTGTAAAAAACGAAAATTTTCAATTTTTCATTGTCTTTACAAAAAAAAATAATTCTCATTTACTGCGGACTATAAATGTTTTTTTTTCGTTTTTAAAGATTTGTTTTGCTCATAAGAAGCAAAACGCACTCCGTATTATGCTCGAGATTTTTTTTTTTTTAAGTTTGTCAAGTTGAAATTAGTACATTACGCTACGAGGGAAGTGCAACTTTTCGCCGAGTGAGAAGTTTGATGCCCGAGCGAAGCGAGGGCAGAAATTCACACGAGATGAAAAGTTGTACCCCTCCCATGTCGCGTACTATACTTTTCTCCCGATTTCACTGCAAAATAACTCCATTTCGCGTGTGCAACGGGGACGGAAAATTAGGTTATTCTTAACAAACGACGATCCGCATGCGTAATGCGATATTCATCTCTCCCGCCGGGCAGGAATAAGCCGATTTCCTCCCTAGGGAGGAAATGAAATCGTATTTCGCATGCGTGAGTCATTTGTCAAAAATGAGCTATTTTCCGTCCGCGTTGCGGACACGAAATGGGGTTATTTCAGTGGAGTCGGGAGAAAACTAATTTTCAGCTAAAGGACGGAATGGCACATTCAGTCGATCTCGAGATATGGATTTTTTATGATTTTTTTCAAGAATAAGCGTAAAAGCAACTGTTAATAAAAAATTAATAGGTGGTTGAAGTATCGTGGAATGCGTCATATTCGAAAACTTGTTCCCTAGCGTATGTAAAATCATTTACAAAACTCTGTATAGAATTAGTTAACCGTAAGTTGAAAAGAGGTGAGAAATTAAGTGCATGATACGCGTGTGGGAAAACTGCGACGAGGGTTGTTTGCAATCGAGACGAAACTAACGGAAGGTCAAGATCAAATTTCATATCGACAAGAATAACGAAAATAGATTTCATAATAATTATTAAGTACGGTACTGTAACGATAGTAATATGATAATTCAACTGCGACGAGTGTACAGAAATAAAGGGCTGATATCACCTAATAAATGTCGGCCTAATTGACGTTACCAATCTAGCAATAATCTTTTTTGTAGTCAGATGGATGTTTTTTCACGTGTTTATTTCAGAGTTCCGTACAATTACTTCTTCGCGGGTTTCGCGGCCTTGGCGGGTTTCGCGGCCTTGGCCGGCTTCGCGGCGGTCTTGGCCTTCGATCCGGCAGCGGATTTCGACTTCTTGGAGACCCTCTTGAGTCGGTAGAAAGCGTCGGTGCGCAATTTGTTTCGGATCTGTCGCGCCTTACGCAACTTGAAACGGTCGAAGTCGCTGAGAGCAGCGCGCTGGAAAAACAATAAAAAAATCTTGTTATCGTACCGACAAACTTTTATTTTTCATCATTCGAACAATGTCGTGAAAAAGTAAATATGATGTTCAAGTTTGCATCGTCGAAATGCAACGAATGTTTTTTTTTAAGTTATTGTAATGATTGTAAAATGATTTCAGCGATTCTAAAATGTTATTGTAAAGATCAATCGTTATAATAACTTTTTATACGCAGGACGATCCTTTTGAGTTCATTAGAATAATATATATATTTTTTATTTTCGTTGCTTTCCAACGATGCAAACTTCAACATAATTCGAACAATGTCGTGAAAAAGTAAATATGATGTTGAAGTTTGCATCGTTGAAATGCAACGATTTTTTTTTTAGTTATTCTAATGATTGTAAAATGATTCTAGCGATTCTAAAAAGTTATTGCAAAGATCAATCGTTATAATAATTTTTTTTCGCAGTAATGATCCTTTAGGGTTCATTAGAATATTTTTTTATTTATTTTTGTTGCTTTCCAACGATGCAAACTTGAACATAATAAGTAAATGCGTTCGACTTACCTTCTTCTTGGCCTCGACTTTCCTGGCCCACATGGTCTGGTTCCAGAGTTCGTCGACCTTAGCGGCTTCCCAGGCCTTGCGGACGACGCGGGTCGAGCCGGTGTGTGGGAAACGAAGGCGGAATTTCGTCAGGTGAAGCTCGCTGAGCCTCATTTGACCCCTCGGGATGTTCGATGCCGGACCATCGACCAAAACCTGTGCGACACGCGCGATTCGTTAATTAAACAATTCCAAAACATGGGCAAACAAACATTTTTTTTTAACAATAATTCAGATTAAGTAAGCTGGCATCAGTTATGTATCAGCCGGCAATTCCTATCAAGAATAAGGTTCATCATTGGAAATTTTAGATTTTTTTTTAACAATATTCTCTTCTCAAATTATATTATGAAAGGAAACTTTGATAGAGATGTTATAAAATTTGGACGGAACAAGTGAATAGGACGGAAGATACTTACTCTGTTTTGGTCGATGATGTCGACGATGGTGATGAGTTTACCTCTGTGAGGGCCATCGCTCACGTAGGCAACGCGCCCAGTTTCCACAAACCTCTCGAACGGCTGAAATAACATTTTTTGGTTTAGTATGGAATTTTTACAGTGTTTGTTAAAAAGATTCTCCAAACATTTATCGGCGTGGCTCACACAAATAACTATAAGACATGTAAATTTTGGGCGAGTATTGCTAATAGCTATAATTCACAAAAATTTTGTGGGATTTTGGTGAAAAACTAAGAGTTATATGAACTTTGTGTGGCTTTAATAGTGACGCAAAAGTCACGTTTTGCTCGACTAGATCAGGCGGAGGACTTATGTTGCAATTATGTTGCGACTTTTGCGTATAGCATAAGTCACAAGAATTTTGTGTGATTTTAGCGAAAAACTAAGAGTTACATGGACTTTGTGTGACTTTAATAGTGACACAAGTCACATTTTGCGTGACGCTAGATCAGGCAGAGGACTTATGTTGTATCCAAAGAGCCGCTACTATTTTTGTCCCATAATTGCATGTTAATTTTTCTATCAAATTCACATAAATTTACCGAATGATAAACTCAACGTTTTTTTTATGCGATGAAATGTTTAGTTTTATTGCTTTCAATGTGATGGCTACAATCGGCCCTAAGGTGGCCAAAAATGGTACGTCTACCCTAACCCTAAGTTATCAAGAAAAACTGAAAAATTGACAAGTGACAAAAGAACCAAGCACATCTCAATACAGATAATGAACATGATTGTAAATATAATAAACGATCATAAGATCAGGAGGAGTGAGTGTAAAAAGGCGAAATGGTGGGGACGCAAAGTGTTAGCGCATGGTCGGGAAACATGCCATTTGGTCGTGAGACACAGAGCCAAAAGTGAATGTTATATTTTGTTGATTTATTTTCCACGAATAGTGACGCAAAAGTCACGTTTTGCGTGACGCTAGATCGGGCGGAGGACTTATGTTGTACTCAGAGAGCTACCGCTATCCCTAAGTTATCAAGAAAAAATGAGAAATTGACAAGTGACAAAAGAACCAAGCGTATCTCAATACAGATAATGAACATGATTGTAAATATAATAAACGATCATAAGATTGGGAGGAGTGAATGTAAAAAGGCGAAATCGTGGAGACGCGAAGTGTTAGCGCGGTCGGGAAACGTGCCATGTGGTCGTGGGACACGGAGCCAAAAGTGAAGGTTATATTTTGTTGATTTGTTTTCCACAATTTGCTCGGATTTACCATATCAAACGAAGATGAAGAATTAGAAACGAGGGAAGAGCTTAATAACGAATTTTACCTATAACGGCCGGTGTTAACGATTATTTCGGTGAACAAGTCGAGTCGGAGCGAAAAACGGAATGCACTTACCATGGTTTTACCGGAAAGAAAAGATCCGACTACGCGAAGCGATTCACCGACTCGTTCGGGGGGGCCGGACGTTGAGGATGCGTTGACGCGAGTCAAATCAGGTCCGTCGATCGTTTCCCACGGCTTCGCGCGGTAATATCGTGGCCAAAGTTAGAGAATTTTACACCGCGAATTCAAGAAATTGCGATTAACGCTTTGATTGCAATACGCGCGCTTCTTTATTTATTAGTTCGTTAATTAAGAAATCAAAGGGAAAAATAATTATTTCAATTTCAGTTTCCGGCGAGCACGTGACTGATCGAGCCAATCATGTGGCCGGATTCAGAAACGCGAAGTGGTGTAACGGAGGAGTCCGAAAAGCGATTCCTTCTTTACCAACAAGCTCTTCGTAATCGTCCAGTCGTTTCCCAAGCGTTTCAGTCTCCTGAAACGTGCACCGGCCAATCACAGATTGCCCATTCCTTCAAATTTTCTTGATGTAAATGAATGCTGTATCGTGATTGGCCGGTGCAAGTTTCAGGAGACTGAAACGCTTGGAAATGATTTGACGGTATGGAAAGCTTGTTGGTAATGAAGGAATCGCTTTTCGGACATCTGTCCGTTACCCGCGAAATGACCGTCATTTTGAGCTCGCGTCAGTCACGTGTTGCATAATTTTCTAATCGAAAATGACGGTCATTTATACTTTTGTCACAATAGTTTTTGATTTCATGACAATTGTAAAAATTCATTGTTTTCGTCGTCGATTGTTTGAGTCCGCGGACGTCTATATCGGTGGGAAATGACCGCCGGACGTCTACACTGTCAAAAAAGACTGGAAATTTTTATCCATATACTTGTCAATTAAATTTAATGTACAATCGTGATATAAATTAAGGTACCTTTGGAATGAAATTAGAGTAAATTTTCAAAATGAAAGTACTTTTATAGTAAAATTAAAGCAAATTATTATAATTACTGTACTAAAAATAAATTTGACCTCGCACTTCTATAGTAAATTTACCAATAGTTTATGAACAAAAACTTCCAGTAAATGTACATTAAATTTCAAATACTTTTTTTTTCAAATAAGTAATAATTTTTTTTTCAAATTTTTTTTTCAAAGCAAATTATTATAATTACTGTACTAAAAATAAATTTGACCTCGCACTTCTACAGTAAATTTACCAAAATAGTTTATGAACAAAAACTTCCAGTAAATGTACATTAAATTTCAAATAATTTTTTTTTTCTCAATAAATATAGATAGAAATGACCATCACGATTTTGTTCGGTGACAATTTTTTTCGGAATGGCCGCATATATATATCTTCCGAAGTCACTGCGTGCGATATGAAGCTAGCGTTTGGTTACACTAACACAATCACAATAGCATAGTAGTTGTGATGACGGCCGTCCCTTTTCTTTTGTCCTTGCCAGTTTTCGTCACGAGCAAAGCAACAGGAGGAGCTCGTGAAAAGCTACGACGTAACAAACATAAAATTTTATATTTTCTAATAATATTGTTATAGTTTAGTATTTGCGAAATCATTGGATTTGGATAATTAAAGCTTTTGCTTATACGGCAACATACCGAGAACATACACTACGTAAGTTCGAGTTTCATCCCAGATAGACATTTCGCGTCAGTATGACGGCAACAGTACGGCAAACCAGGGCACGCTATGGCGTCAGTAAGCTGCTTTCTGCGACCTAAGTGAAGTTAGCCGAAAATTTTAAGGAATCCAATTATGACTCACTGTAATCGATTGGTGGTCGATTGGTGGTCATTGGTAGCCTAATTAGAGCATTTGGTGGTCAGCCGTTTTTTTTAAATTAATTAATCAAAATTAGCCCGTGAAGTTGGCCGAATTTTTTTTTTTTTTACGAATTTGATTCAACGGGTGACCAATCGTCGCGTAATCGTTTGGTGGTCAAGAATATGTTAATTGAAACATTTGGTGGTCTGTAGTTTCCGCAAAAAGCCAAAATATAGAAATTCCGGTAGCCCGGACCGGATGCAGTGATATGGACTAGCCTTTACGGTCGATAAAACAGATAATTCTTAACCGCTTTTGTTCTACGGTGTCTTAAGCGAAGCAGGAATGTTCAATGTTCATTAGTAGTTAAATAAAAACATTTGGTGGTCGTTAATTAGCGTGCACGGTATAATAAATTGTACCGGTGCATTGAGATCAGCGGCGGCGGCCGGGATCAGCTGACTGTGGATACAGCGGCATTGAGGCTCATAAAACGGACAATTTTACACCGATTTTGCTCCGCAAGGTCTCAATCGATGCAGAAACGTCTAATATTGATTGGTAGTCTAATCAGAGCATTTGGTGGTCATTAATTAGCGTACACGATATCGTACAACATGCACGCGCTTTCGCAACAGCAGCGGAGGCTGTGATTGGCCGAGAATGGATACAGCGGTATTGATGGACATAAAACGTACAATTCTGGACCGATTTTGCTCCACAAGGTCTCAATCGATGCAGAAACGTCTAATATTGATTGGTAGTCTAATCAGAGCATTTGATGGTCATTAATTAGCGTACACGATATCGTAAAACATGCACGCGCATTCGCAACAGCAGCGGAGGCTGTGATTGGCCGAGAATGGGTACAGCGGTATTGATGGACATAAAACGTACAATTCTGGACCGATTTTGCTCCACAAGGTCTTAATCGATGCAGAAACATCCAATGTTTATTGGTAGTCCAATAGAAACATTTGGTGGTCATTGATTAGAGTGCGAGATGTCATTAAGCGTACGCGTACCTGTGCGTGTACTCTATAAACCGCCAGGATTGGCTGGCAAATGGGTACAGTCGCATTCAAGCACATTAAGTGTGGTCAAATTTTTATTCGTTTACCGATATTATTCTCCTAGATGTGTCTCCTAGATGTGTTTCGGAATTCCAAAAAAAGATAAAAAAAACTCGGTTGCAGAACCCTACAATACCGAAATCGTCGGAGTTCCCATCGGTGTAACACTGCCTCTTAAAGACATCTCGCACTCTAATGAATGACCACCAAATGTTTCTATTGGACTACCAATGAACATTGGATGTCTCTGCATCGATTGAGACCTTGTGGAGCAAAATCGGTCCAGAATTGTACGTTTTATGTCCATCAATACCGCTGTACCCATTCTCGGCCAATCACAGCCTCCGCTGCTGTTGCGAATGCGCGTGCATGTTTTACGATATCGTGTACGCTAATTAATGACCACCAAACGCTCTGATTAGACTACCAATCAATATTAGACGTTTCTGCATCGATTGAAACCTTGCGGAGCAAAATCGGTGTAAAATTGTCCGTTTTATGAGCCTCAATGCTGCTGTATCCACAGTCAGCTGATTCCGGCCGCCGCCGCTGATCTCAATGCACCGGTACAATTTATTATACTGTGCACGCTAATTAACGACCACCAAATGTTTTTATTTAACTACTAATGAACATTGAACATTCCTGCTTCGCTTAAGACACCGTAGAACAAAAGCGGTTAAGAATTATCTGTTTTATCGACCGTAAAGGCTAGTCCATATCACTGCATCCGGTCCGGGCTACCGGAATTTCTATATTTTGGCTTTTTGCGGAAACTACAGACCACCAAATGTTTCAATTAACATATTCTTGACCACCAAACGATTACGCATCGACTGGTCACACGTTGAATCAAATTCGTAAAAAAAAAAAAAAATTCGGCCAACTTCACGGGCTAATTTTGATTAATTAATTTAAAAAAAAACGGCTGACCACCAAATGCTCTAATTAGGCTACCAATGACCACCAATCGACCACCAATCGATTACAGTGAGTCATAATTGGATTTGTGACGTAGGGTCTCGGTGATATCGAAGAGTATCGATAATCGAACCACGCGAACCGCGCGTAATTTAATTAATTTGAATGTAGATGTTAGGAATGGAATAGTACGGATATTTTAGAGATAGAAACGGTCACACGAGAACGTAGGGTGCGCTTTCTCTTTTCCCACACTGACGACCAGCGGACCACCGGATGCAGAGAACAACGAGGGATGCGAGTCTGGTTATCGTCGCCAATTGAGAGGGACCACCGACGGACGATGTACGTGACTCTTGGCCGTTTTCTAATTCACGGAAAGTCGCCACTCAAGTGGACAACACGTGGTGACCAACGGGCCTCGGCTGGCGCCGATCGGCGCCAGGCCCTCCGAGCCAGACCGACGCGCTTTTCCCGCTTCAGCCAGGGAAGCGGGAGTGGCCAACGCTACCCCTGGGAAGGCTGACCGATCCACCCGCGAAGACCGACGATTGGCCAACGTTCACCCTGGAGGGATGAACCACCCTCATTCAACGACGCAGCAGAGATCAGCGACGAGGAGAACGACGATTTTGTACTCAGAACTTTCTTGACTCTTGTACGGAACAGACGTTCCATTTTAACATTTATCAATATATCGACATTGAATACGTTGACTTTTGCTAATCAACGAAACGTATTGTTATTTGAAACCCTTTCAAATATCCCGCGCATCCGAGCCGAACACCTCAGTGTTCCTCGGGCGAAACGTTCCTTCGCGCCATCTCTCTCGCGATTAAATAACTAAAATATAAATTACCGGAAAAGTAGAACGTTACAGATTTCTTAAAATGTTCGGCTAACTTCACTTAGGTCTTTCTGCGTCCGCATTAAGCTGCAGTCTACCAACAGTGTATAGCGTTAGAATATTGGAGCAATGGTGCCAACATTGCTGTATTCTAGCCCGTCTTTTTAACGCCAGCATTGCGTTCTACTATATCGACAATTTTGTGGCAAAAGTATGTTAAGCTATGAAGTCACAGTAACAACAAAATTCAGGCACATGATTGTAGCGTTGAAACAGCAGATTTGCGCTATACAGTACCGGTATATTTGAGCAAATTAGCCCCTTACCTTAGCAGCATAAATACAGCAGAATTACGTCACGCTGTGCTGTCACCTTGCTGCAACTTTGCAGCAAATTTAGGGCACGCTGTGGCGTTAAATTTGTGGCAAAATCAGAGCACGTCGTAGCGCCAAGCTGTAGGCAAAATGGAGGCACGCAGTTGCGGCATCGAAAATGCAAATCTGCTACCCACGTTACCAGCTTAAAGCCAGCAGATTTGCGTCATGCGCTGCTGTCATATTTCCAGCAAAACAGAGGCACGCTGTTACGCCAAGTTGCCGGAAAATGTAGGACAGGATATAATATATTTTTTGTAGTTGAATTTTTTTAAATTTTGATCATTTATTCAAGTTGAGTACACATACGGATATCCCTAGCTAGAGGGCAAAAACCCTAAAGAGCAATAAAGATCTATCTATCTATTTCGGATCTCTTGAATTAAGGAGGTTGGAGCGCTACGCACTAGTCAAATGAGTTTTAATTTTAAAAAATCATTTACACAAGTTGTATGAATCAATCGGCTATAGTTTATGGTGATTTGTATGAAAATATATTTTTCTTTACCAGGGAAAAATTTAAATGCAACGGATTTGCATAAATCTTAACCGATTTACGCAAACTTTTGAGAAGGTAATTTTCATTCAATTTTTTCAAAGACTAAATCGTGTTTTTCGTTCGATTTTGATTTGTCGCGGCTCATTCTCTTCCTTGAGAGATGCTTTACGTATTCACCGTATAGATATTTGATAGTATTCACCGCTTAAACATTACAGTCTTTTGTTTGTCCATCGATATTTCTTCGTGAACAACCATCTGTAATTTTTAAATGTAACTGGTAAACACTGTCGAATATCTAGCCAGTGAATACGTAACCCATCATTCAAGGAAGAGCATGAGCCGCGATAAATCAAAATTGAACTAAAAACACGGTTTATTCTTTGAAACAACTGAATGAAAATTAACTTTTCAAAAGTTTGCGTAAATCGGTTAAGATTTATGCAAATCCGTTGCAATTAATATTTTCCCTAGTCAAGAAAATACCTAGTAATACGAATTACCATTAAAAAGAATTGACAGGTGTTTCAAACTATGTATAAATTATTAAAAAAAATTAGCACTCTTTTGGCTAGTGTGGAGCGCTTCAACCTCCTTAAGAGTTCGCACCGGCTCACATTGATTTCATCCATGTAACTAAATTGTTTTCAAAATTATAATATCTTTACAAATTCATCAGATTACAAGCTAACAAATGTGTTACGAACGATGTATATTCGCCTGAAATTTTCGGAAAATCGTCGGTCGGATCTCTTGAATTGACAGTTCGCACCGGCTAACATCAATTTCATTTCACGTAACTAAATTCTTTTTCCAAATCATAATATTTTTACAAATTCATCATTATTTTACAAGCTAACAAATATATTACGAACTATATGTCTATTTGCCTGCAAATTTCGGAAAATCGTTCGGATCTCGATTCGATTTCATTGCGCATTACTGAATTATTTTTCCAAATTATAATATCTTAACCCATTAACCCGTTAACGTCCAAGCGTCCCGATTTTTTACCAAACTTTCAACGCGATTATTTTTCATGTTATCGGCGTTGAAAAAAAATTGTTTTCAGATATATCGACGTAAAATTTTATGCTCTTTCAGAATACCGGCTCAAAATTTCGATGAGACATAAAGAAAAAAAATATATGGCCGATTCAAACGTGAAAAACGTAAAAATTTTTGCAAAAAACCTTTTTTTGTTTTTTTTTTGCAATGTTACCGCAAAGAATTCATACTGTAATCACGATCAGGGGTGATCGGAATAGTTAAAGTTTAACAGGGAATTTTCATGTAATCATTGAACCACTCCTGTTTACAATATGGCGGCAAGAACGTAAATATTCTACAAAAACATAAGCTAATTTATTTCTCGGAAACTATTGAGCTTAGCTCAAATTATGTAAGCACAAAAATATCTTAGAATTGGACAAAAAATATCCTCAAATTTTTCAAAAATTTTTTGAGATGATTTTTGGTTTTCCAAAATATCATAAAAATTAAAATTGCAAATTTTTTTTTTTTTTTCTTAAAAAAATTATCGACACAATACGAATTACATTATGCGTACATTTTTATGCAATCATTGAATCACTTCTTTTTACAATATGACAGCAAGAACGTAAATATGCTACAAAAATAAGCTAATTTTTTTCTCGGAAACTATTGAGTTTAGCACAAATTATCTAAGAACAAGAATATTTTAGAATTGGTCAAAGAATACCCTTAAATTTTTTTAAGAGAAAAAAAAAAAAAAATTTGCAATTTTAATTTCTTTGATATTTTGGAAAACCAAAAATCAACCCAAAAATTTTTTTTAAAATTGGAGGATATTCTTTGACCAATTCTAAGATATTCTTGTGCTCACATAATTTGAGCTAAGCTCAATAGTTTCCGAGAAAAAAATTAGCTTATGTTTTTGTAGAATTTTTACGTTCTTGCCGCCATATTGTAAAAAGGAGTGGTTCAATGATTACATGAAAATTCCCTGTTAAACTTTAACTATTCCGATCACCCCTGATCGTGATTACAGTATGAATTCTTTGCGGTAACATTGCAAAAAAAATACAAAAAAAGTTTTTTTTTTCAAAAATTTTCACGTTTTTCACGTTTGAATCGGCCATATTTTTTTTTCTTTATGTTTAATCGAAATTTTGAGCCGGTATTCTGAAAGAGCATAAAATTCTACGTCGATATATCCGAAAACAAATTTTTTTCAACGCCGATAACATAAAAAATAATCGCGTTGAAAGTTTGGTAAGAAATCGGGACGCTTGGACGTTAATGGGTTAACGCCGAGGTGATCAGAATTTTTACTAACTTTTCGACGTGTTTATCTATTATGTTATCGGATCAAATAAATAATGCAATATCTTTATTCCTACGCGAAATTTGATGCTCTTTCATAATGTGAGCTTAAAATTTCGATTAGACACCGAGAAAAAAAATATGGCCGATTAAAGCGTGAAAAACCTAAAAATTTTCGAAAAAAAATCGTTTTGTATTTTTTTTCACAATGATACCGCAAATGTGTCAACTTTTTACGTATTGAGAGAAATTTGTTTCAGAAAATTTCATCGACGCGTTTTTTCAAAATGGTAGCGAGAATGAAAAAATGTAATAAAAATCTTAATGTATTGTTTTGTTAAAAACTATAATCGGCTATATTTTTTTTCTCGGTGTCTAATCGAAATTTTAAGCTCAGATTCTGAAAGAGCATCAAATTTCACGTAGGAATAGAGATATTGCATTATTTTTTTGACCCGATAACATAATAAATAAACACGTTGAAAAGTTGGTAAAAATTCTGATCACCTCGGCGTTAATGGGTTAACGATTTTATAATTATTCTACACGCTAACAAATAAGACCTTCGCGCACTTATGACTTCTCGCTCGCGCGGCGGGAGGTTTCGCTAACTCGCGGTTCTCCAGTCCACGAGATCGGGTGCGTTTTTGTGGACCAGCGCGCTGAACGCCAGTCCGTCTCTCCAAGTGAAGTCCGAAACGCGGACTCCCGGGTAACGCGCCGTTGATCGTCTCGCCCATCTCAGCAGTGCTTCGCGCGCGGTCACGTTGGCTCCCGACGACGCCGTCTGATATCCCTGCAAGCGAACAATAAAATATTAGCTTCGTAAAATAAAAAAATATGCATGTGTCCAAGAGGAAAACAGAATAGACAAATAAAAAGGCAACGAGTCACAATCCTTAGCAACAATTCGACATCTTCAAGTGAATCTCAAAATCTCTAAGTCACTAACAAGCAAAAATAAAATAATAAACAATTATATCAGCATAGGGGAGAACGGGGCAATGGCGTACAGTGGGTAATGCCGAACACCCTTATTACGACTGATTTAGAGGGTATAACATCAAAACGCATTTACTAACTTTTCACTCATACCAAAACTAAGTCATTAAGCCTTACTTGATAAATGTATCGGCTGTAGAAAAGTATTTATCAAGAAATATTGATTTACGTCATTTTGCATCTATGAAATTGTAATATTTGATTTAGAAATACTATTATTTTCTGTAAACTGACCTATAAGTAATTGCAACCCACAATTTAGTCCTTTAACATCAATTTGCACGTTAAAAACGTGCAAAAACTGTGGAGCAGCGCGCTGAATGCCAGTCCGTTTCTCCAGGAGCTGGTGCAGTCCGACACGCGGATTCCCGGGTAACGCGCCGTTAATCTTCTCGCCCATCTCAGGAGTGCTTCGCGCGCCGTCACGTTTGGCTCCTGGCCGACGACGATGTCTGATATCTCTGCAAGCGAACAATAAAATATTAGTTTCGTGAAATAAAAAAATATGCATGTGTCCAAGAGGAAAACAGAATAGAAAAATAAAAAGGCAACGAGTCACAATCCTTAGCAACAATTCGACATCTTCAAGTAAATCTCAAAATCTCTAATAGGGGAGAACGGGGTAATGGCGTGCGGTGGGTAATGCCGAACACCCTTATTACGACTGATTTAGAGGGGATAACATCAAAACGCATGTACTAACTTTTCACTCATACCAAAACTAAGTCATTAAGCCTTACTTGATAAATGTATCGGCTGTAGAAAAGTGTTTATCAAGAAATATTGATTTACGTCATTTTGCATCTATGAAATTGTAATATTTGATTTAGAAATACTATTATTTTCTGTAAACTGACCTATAAGTAATTGCAACCCGCAATTTAGTCCCTTAACATCAATTTGCACGTTAAAAACGTGCAAAAATTGTGGAGCAGCGCGCTGAACGCCAGTCCGTTTCTCCAGGAGCTGGTGCAGTCCGACACGCGGATTCCCGGGTAACGCGCCGTTAATCTTCTCACCCATCTCAGGAGTGCTTCGCGCGCCGTCACGTTTGGATTCTGGCCGACGACGATGTCTGATATCTCTGCAAGCGAACAATAAAATATTAGTTTCGTGAAATAAAAAAATATGCATGTGTCCAAGAGGAAAACAGAATAGAAAAATAACAAGGCAACGAGTCACAATTTTTAGCAACAATTCGACATCTTCAAGTAAATCTCAAAATCTCTAATAGGGGAGAACGGGGTAATGGCGTGCGGTGGGTAATGCCGAACACCCTTATTACGACTGATTTAGAGGGGATAACATCAAAACGCATGTACTAACTTTTCACTCATACCAAAACTAAGTCATTAAGCCTTACTTGATAAATGTATCGGCTGTAGAAAAGTATTTATCAAGAAATATTGATTTACGTCATTTTGCATCTATGAAACTGTAATATTTGCTTTAGAAATTCTATTATTTTCTCTAAACTGACCTATAAGTAATTGTAACCCGCAATTACAATAGTCGCTATCTCCGTTCGAACCGGACGAACGTCGTCTGTAAGGTGTCGAAGTGTAAGGTGTGTCCGAAACGGACGAACGTCATTTCCAGTTTCAGTATAACTATGTCCGAAGTAACTATGTCCGAAACGGACGAATGTGATTTCCTGTTTCAGAAATATAAAAAATCAGTAAAAATTCATGCGCATTCAGGAAAATGAAATATAATCAAATTGGTATGAATACCTCAGCTAGAGTCATCACGCACTATCTCCGTCCGAATCGGAGGAACGTCGTCGTCTTTTTTCTCTTTGGCTATAGGTACTGGCTTGGTCAACAGATATTTCAGGACTCGACGTTTCGTCGCGCCGTCGTCGATTATTCACGACGTTTTCCTGGGAGCGCGAAGCTGTTGTCAATTTTTGTATCGAATTTCGATGCCGTTGCTTCGCGCTCCTCAAAGAATTCGTCATCGCCTCCGTAAAAGCCGCCCAGTCCGGCTTCGCAAAATTTCGATTTTTCGCGGCAGATGCTGTTGGCAAACACGTATTATGTAGTGTATAATAACGCTTATTGTTTCTTATAGACTAAAAGATAAAATGATAAAAAAATAAAAAAATAATTTTGCCTGTTCTTTATAATCTTACTAAGCTAATCACACGCGCTGGCGCACGTGCATGAAAATCTTTTGCGCTGCTGCGCTCTTAAAAAATAACTGTAACCTCTTCGTCTTATGTCAAATTTGACATCAAACTGATTTTGTTTACAACGGACTTTCCTGGCAACCAATCACAGCTCGAATAGTTTGCTAACAATGCTTTCCGTTACTCATGAACTTTTTAAAAGAGAGACTAGGGCCACCACGCGCGCTACGCGCGCTAGCGGATATTAGTTGGCGTTGTAGCGCTCCAACCAATCAGGAGGCGAATAGTTTGCTAACAATAGACTTCGATAGCAAAACTCGAAAATCGATAATCTCGCCACCAACTTTTTACTAGAGGACTAGGGCCACCACGCGCGCTGACGCGCGCGAGCGGATGTTAATTAGCGCTGCAGCGCTCCGACCAATCAGGAGGCGAATAGTTTGCTAACAATAGACTTCGATAGAAAAACTTGAAAATCGATAATCTCACCACCAACTTTTTACTAGAGGATAAACAAAAATACCGAATAATGTATTCGACGTACCATACATCGCCTTTGCGAATTTTGTGGTCTTCAATTTGATGGTGCTCTTATCCCTGCCGCACCACGTCACAAGTCTTGCGACGTCGTCATTCATTGCGTTTTTTAATATTTCATTCGCCGTTTCGGCCAGAGTGTGACCGCCGAGGGACCCCAAGTACCGAACCTAAGATGTAAAAAAAATAACAATTTAATTTTATAATTTATTCGTTTCGTCAAAGTATCAAACACTGCTATTTCAACATATTTAGCACGTATTTAACATTTGCACTTACGACTTTGGTGTATTCGTCGGTATCGATATTCTCGAAGTCCTTTAAGTCATCGGCACTTGCTATCGGGAGACACTCTGGCTTTTCCGGGAACTCCGTCGAATACTCTCGCTCCATTCTGGTTGTTAATTTGTTTAAAGTTTTTTTTTATTTGGCTGTAATATGTTAAAACGGAATAAATTGCCATTTCATGAAAATGCATTGAAAAGATCATATGAGTACTAAGAGTTGCATACGCACCTCATTTCCGTCTTCAGCGACTCGTAATGCAACCTGAAAATGACAAAAACAATAACAAAATTATTTGGCGATAAATATAGAAAAGTGGATTTTTTATAAGTTTTACCTCTCTTCGTTCCTCATTTCCACGATGAGTCGCCGTATTTCTCCATCTCCGGAAGCGACGTGGCGGGGTGGCTGGTTGCTGCGTGTCCACGGATGCGTCCATGGCCCTGGCGTGACCCATTCTTGCTCATTATTATTGCCATCATACGAATTTCCGTCGTAATTCCACGTAACTGATGGCACTGGTCTCGTCTGGTAAAAATATTTCTCTGAAAATCTCTGATAATTGCCCGGATAATTCCCTGGTGGGACGGTACACGATCGATTACACGATGATATGAATATCCAAATGCACGTTCAAATACGAGCGTGTAATGTCTTTATCTATTTGACCGTGTAATTTTAAGAAAATACAAGGTCAGATTTTTTTGGACCGTGTATTTGTGCGTTTATTTGTACGTACATTTCCGATTAAATCCACGGCGTCCGGACCCTGTATACTTGTGCGTTTATTTGTACGTGCATTTGCGATCAAATTTACGGCGTCCAGACCGTGTATTTGTACGTTTATTTGTACGTGCATTTGTGATTGAATCTACAGCTGACCGTGTATTTTCTTAACCCATTAACGTCCAAGCGTCCCGATTTCTTACCGAACTTTCAACGCGCTTATTTTTTATGTTATCGGCGTTGAAAAAAATTCATTTGCAGGTATATCGACGTAGAATTTTATGCTCTTTCAGAATATCGGCTCAAAATTTCGATTAGACCCACAGAAAAAAAAATATGGCCAATTCAAGCGAGAAAAACGTGAAAATTTGTGAAAAAAACCTTTTTGTGCATTTTTTTTTGCAATGTTACCGCAATGAATTCGTACTGCAATCGTGATCAGAGGTGATCGGAATAGTTAAAGTTTAACAGGGAATTTTCACGTAATGATCGAACCACTCCTTTTTACAATATGGCGGCTAGAACGTAAATATTCTACAAAAACATAAGCTAATTTTTTTCTCGGAAACTATTGAGCTTAGCTCACATTATGTAAGGACAAAAATACCTTAGAATTGGTCAAAGAATATCCTCAAATTTTTCAAAAAAATTTTGAGATGATTTTTGGTTTTCCAAAATATCAAAAAAACTAAAATTGCAAAATTTTGTTTTTTCTTAAAAAATGTATCGACACAATACGAATTACTTTATGCGTAAATTTTTATGCAATCATTGAATCACTCCTTTTTACAATATGACGGCAAGAACGTAAATATGCTACAAAAATAAGTTAATTTTTTTCTTGGAAACTATTGAGTTTAGCACAAATTATCTAAGAACAAGAATATCTTAGAATTGGTCAAAGAATACTCTCAAATTTTTTAAGAAAAAAAAAAAAAAAAATTGTCAATTTTAATTATTTTGATATTTTGGAAAACCAAAAATCATCTCAAAAATTTTTTGAAAAATTTGAGGATATTCTTTGACCAATTCTAATATATTTTTGTCCCTACATAATGTGAGCTAAGCTCAATAGTTTCCGAGAAAAAAATTAGCTTATGTTTTTGTAGAATATTTACGTTCTAGCCGCCATATTGTAAAAAGGAGTGGTTCGATCATTACGTGAAAATTCCATGTTAAACTTTAACTATTCCGATCACCTCTGATCACGATTGCAGTACGAATTCATTGCGGTAACATTGCAAAAAAAAATGCACAAAAAGGTTTTTTTCACAAATTTTCACGTTTTTCTCGCTTGAATCGGCCATATTTTTTTTTCTGTGGGTCTAATCGAAATTTTGAGCCGATATTCTGAAAGAGCATAAAATTCTACGTCGATATATCCGAAAACAAATTTTTTTCAACGCCGATAACATAAAAAATAATCGCGTTGAAAGTTTGGTAAGAAATCGGGACGCTTGGACGTTAATGGGTTAAAATTACACGGTCAAATAGATGAAGACATTACTCGCGTGTATTTGACCGTGTAAAGTGGCGTGCATCGTCCCATCAGGGTTCTGAAAACCTCTAACTTCCGTGCCAAATTATCTGAAAAACCATAACCTTCATTGATATTTTATGCCGATTTGTCTTTTATATAAATACAAAAATTCTCCGAATTCTTCAGAGAAGCAGGGTTTTTCAGAAAATATCTCGCAATTTCTCTGATAAAGTCTGTTCGGATTTTTCTGAACATACCGTCAATGAAAAAAATCAGCTTGCTAAAAAAATTTCAGTAAACACTGCGTTTTTTGATAATTGTTACTGCTCGAGTTATAACTTATGTACGTGTAAGTGCTAAAGAAAATTGCAGATTTCCAGCAAATATCAGAGAAACTTAAAAAAATATATATGAAAATCTCTGATAATCATTGGAACGGTTTGGTTGGAGATTTTCAGACAAGTTGTCAGAGAAATATTCTCACCAGGGTTTGCAAGTCGCCGTGTTGCGGTCTGATTGGTGTGCTGTGGTCTTGCGGTTGCTGTATGTGTGTATGGTGTTGCGCTTGTGGTTGTGCGTGATGTTCCGGTTCTGAATGATGTTGCGATTGGGAATGGTTTTGCTGATCTTGTGTACGATGTTGCGAATGTAGTGTATGATATTGTGATGATTTTGTTTGGTCCTGTGGTTGGTGTGTAGTGTTTGGCGGATGTAGTGTATGGTAATGCGGCTCTTGCGTACGGTCCAGCGTTTGTGTGTAGTGTTGCGCTTGTGTATGTCCTTGCGCGTATACGTGGTTTTGTAAGTGTTGTGTGTGTACTGAGCAAAGACATGAGTCAAATCAACTAAATATACTTTATTGACTTATAATTGGTTGACTCAACAAATATGAAGTTTAACCCATTAACGTCCAAGCGTCCCGATTTTTTACCAAACTTTCAACGCGATTATTTTTTATGTTATCGGCGTTGAAAAAAAAATAGTTTTCAGATATATCGACGTAGAATTTTATGCTCTTTCAGAATACCGGCTCAAAATTTCGATTAGACATAAAGAAAAAAAAAAATATCGCCGATTCAAACGTGAAAAACGTCAAAGGTTTGGAAAAAAAAAACTTTTTTTGTATTTTTTTTTGCAATGTTACCCCAAAGAATTCATACTGTAATCACGATCAGGGGTGATCGGAATAGTGAAAGTTTAACAGGAAATTTTCATGTAATCATTTAACCACTCCTTTTTACAATATGGCGGCAAGAACGTAAATATTATACAAAGACATAAGCTAATTTATTTCTCGGAAACTATTGAGCTTAGCTCAAATAATGTAAGCTTAAAAATATCTTAGAATTGGACAAAGAATATCCTCAAATTTTTTTAACATTTTGAGTGATCTTTGGTTTTCCAAAATATCAAACAAATTTAAATTGCCAATTTTCTTTTTTGTCTTAAAAAATTTAACGGTATTTTTTTTTACCAATTCTAAGATATTTTTGTTCCTAGATAATTTGTGCTAAACTCAATAGTTTCCGAAAAAAAAATTAGCTTATTTTTGTAGCATATTTACGTTCTTGCCGTCATATTGTAAAAAGGAGTGATTCAATGATTGCATACAAATTTACGCATAAAGTAATTCGTATTGTGTCGATACACTTTTCAAGAAAAAAAAAAAAAAAAAAAAAAAAAAAAATTGGCAATTTTAATTTTTTTTTTATATTTTGGAAAACCAAAAACCATCTCAACAAATTTAAAAAAAATTTGAGGATATTCTTTGACCGATTCTAAGATATTTTTAAGCTTACATTATTTGAGCTAAGCTCAATAGTTTCCGAGAAATAAATTAGCTTATGTCTTTGTATAATATTTACGTTCTTGCCGCCATATTGTAAAAAGGAGTGGTTCAATGATTACATGAAAATTCCCTGTTAAACTTTCACAATTCCGATCACCCCTGATCGTGATTACAGTATGAATTCTTTGCGGTAACATTGCAAAAAAAAATACAAAAAAGGTTTTTATCAACAATTTTCACGTTTTTCACGTTTGAATCGGCCATATTTTTTTTCTTTATGTCTAATCGAAAATTTGAGCCGGTATTCTGAAAGAGCATAAAATTCTACGCCGATATATGTGAAAACACATTTTTTTCAACGCCGATAATATAAAAAATAATCGCGTTGAAAGTTTGGTAAAAAATCGGGACGCTTGGACGTTAACCCATTAACGTCCCAATTTCTTACCAAACTTTCAACGCGATTATTTTTTATGTTAGCGGCGTTGAAAAAAATTTGTTTTCAGATATATCGACGTAGAATTTTATGCTCTTTCAGAATACCGGCTCAAAATTCGGGACGCTTGGACGTTAACCCATTAACCCTTTCGGCGACAGACGAAATCGTGCGCACATTTTGTATCTCTTATATTGAGTCTGCTATTCTTTGTTTCTAAATTTTGAGTTCGGATTCGTAATCAGCGACCCTTAAAGCCTCCGAGTACCAAATTTCACGAAAATCAATCAAGCTGATCGGAAAATAATTGGATAATAATCGGGAAATGCATGACGCCACATGGCGTCAATGCCGCCGAAGGGGTTAACGTCCGAGCGTCCTGATTTCTTACCAAACTTTCAACGCGATTATTTTTTATGTTATCGACGTTGAAAAAAATTTTTTGTTAGATATATCGACGTAGAATTTTATGCTCTGTCAGAATACCGGCTCAAAATTTCGATTAGACATCAAGAAAAAAAACAAGGCTGATTCAAACGAGAAAAACGTGAAAATTTTTTTTAGAAAACACTTTTTTTGTATTTTTTTTTGCAATGTTACCGCAAAGAATTCATACTGTAATCATGATCAGGGGTGATCGGAATAGTTAAAGTTTAACAGGGAATTTTCATGCAATCATTTAATCACTCCTTTTTACAATATGGCGGCAAGAACGTAAAAATTCTACAAAGACATAAGCTAATTTATTTCTCGAAAACTATTGAGGTTAGCTCAAATAATGTAAGCACAAAAATATCTTAGAATTGGTCAAAGAATATCCTCAAAATATCAAAAAAAAAAAATTGCCAAATTTCTTTTTTGTCTTGAAAAATTTAAGGGTATTTTTTTACCAATTCTAAGATATTCTTGTTCCTAGATAATTTGTGCTAAACTCAATAGTTTCCGCGAAAAAAATTAGCTCACAAGAGTCTGATCCGAGCCTCGGCACAGTACAGACGTGTTTACTATTCGCTCCGTGAATATAATCAGTGAGGTATCGCTAATGAATAGTGTACGGTGCGACGAAATCCAGCAATAATGGAAATCGAAGACTCCGAAAAGGAGGGGACGTTTACGGACGCCTCTTCCTCGGGGTTTACTCCAGTGAGACCGAGAGGAAGGCCCCCAAAAAAGAGGAAGAAACCAGAGACGACGCAAAGCAATTCCTCAGACTCACAGATAGAGTGCGCAAAAAACTTATCACAAGCCGCAAAATTCGAAACCCAGAAGACACAAGCACATACAAACAGTGAGGCAGGATGCTCCCGACACGAGCCCAAGCAACCAACAGCAAAAAACACCGGAACTGTAACGTACAAGCACCTATTCTACATCAACGCAGAGCAAATAAAAAGTAGAGTAGAGATGTCACAACACTGGAGCAAAGCTGCCCCCCTATGCAGAGACGTCATACTAAAAACGGCCAAAGGCTTCCTGTTAAAATCAAACACTGCAAAAGAAAAATTGGAGTACCTGTTGAACAAGATGAAGAAGGATAAAATCATTGATAACTACACAGAAACAACTTCTCGTAATAGTGACCGCACACAATCCGCCCCACCAGAAACGTTCGCAGCTGTAATCTCGCAAGTGGACTATGAGATAGACGATGATACGGTCAGCCAAGCACTGAACAATAAGAACATCGAACACCGCTACTGTAAGCGGATTATCTCTCGAGCTACATCCAAGCCGACAACTCTGGTAAGAGTTATCACAGGTAACTCCGAAGCGTTCCACCGGTTAATGAACGAAGGTTTGTACCTGTTTAATAAGCACTTCCGAGCGTCAGCAAGCGCGCCTCCCCCGCCGTTACCACAACCATGTGCCAAATGCACTCAATACACCCACACAACCGCAACTTGCCCGAACAACATTCGATGTAGCAAATGCGACGGCGAGCACCGCACTGAAAAATGCACAACAAATCTACCTATCAAATGCACTGCATGCAATACAACTGACCATGTAGCATGGTCAATAAAATGTCCACAACGTCCAAAACAAGCAATCCAAGGTATCCCGAACACACCAATAAAACAACTAAACAAAAAAAGCAAAGATCTGGACCCATCAATTAAGATAAACCATCGCATACACGAATCAATCACCATCCACGACACCATCATTAATACATACACAAGAAAAGTCAACAAACCAACAAACACCAACAGAGCCGAACTAATCCACAAACTTAAAGCAAGATTCATCCAGGAGTACAACGTCGACACCGTAGTCGTATTCACAGGCAACTGGATGTACATACTCATGGTAGACCTTGACAAACCCGAAAAGCAATCACCGACCCAACCAATTACCCCAGCAAGATGCGTCGGTACTCCCAATGACGGTTAAAATATTGTACGGTAACATCAACGGCTATAGTAATAAAGCTCACCTTATTAAACACATAATAGAAGAAAAAGAAATTACCTGCACGGCGTTTGTCGAAACGAAAAATAAGCCCAACACGAACATTACCTATAGAGACTGGACAATAGTAACTCAGCATGGAAACACAATAAACCAAAACATAAGAGGAGGAGCAATATTTCAATTTCACCAAGGCATGTGCATGAGGAAAGAAAACCCGCCAAAAATCAACGAGAAAACCAATAACGCTCTTCATGTCTCTATACCATTCCTCGACGATCGACTTCATATTATTTTGGTATACGTCCACAATACGTCGCTAATAGAAAACACCGTTTTTAATAAATGCAAACAATTTAAGTACGCTATACTTCTTGGAGACTTCAACCCAAATCGACGAAAACGAGCACAAATCAACGACTTTCTCTACTCCTCAAACTATACCCAAATCTCCACGGCACCAACATTTATCATGCCAAATAATCGTGACTCCACGCCAGATCTCGTATTCTGCACAAAAAATATCCGAAACAACCTCACAAACATCGAAGTTTCACCGGATATAGGAGCTGATCACCTCTCCATAATCCTCACGATTGACACCGGTGTACCAATAACTCGAGAACCAACAACAGAAAAATATAATTGGAATAAAGCACACATCGAACAGATCAACCAGGAAATAACTGCATTCCTACACAACAACTCGGACCTACAATTGACGGAAGAGTTGATTGAAAACTTCAATGCCAAACTCTCCGAAATTGTGGTAAACAATACTCCTAAAAACAAATCCTCCTTTTTCCTACACGAACTGCCATTATTCATAATACGACAAATAAAAATAAAACGACAGCTCTACAGAGAATACCGAAGAAACCGATGCAGCTTATTCAAAACCAAAATTAACACCTACAACAAAAATATACAGAGAATGATAATGCAATACAAAACTCACTCCTGGCTACATGCGTGCGAAAAAATCCAACGGGCAAAAGGAAAAAATTATTGGCAAATAATCAAAAAACTTTCACGATATAAACAATCATGCAGCACGACACCCATCAAAGTGAACGGGCAACCACTCAACACGAGCACAGAAAAAGCGGAGGCACTAGCGCAACACTTCAAAAACACGTACACCATCGACAACGACCCAAACTTCAGTGCGCAAAACCTCAGAGACGTAACAAACTGGTACGAGGACTTCTTGAACAGACCGATGATGCAACAAGAAGAATTTACCAACATAACAGAAGCTGAATATACGGAAATCTTAAAAAACTGCAAAAATACATCCCCAGGCATTGATAATATCCCCATAAGCATAATTAAACAACTGAACCAACGCACACACCAATTTATCATCGCTTCCCTCAACTTCTGTTTGAAACACTCACTTTTTCCGAAACTCTGGAAGACAGGAATAATCATCACAATCCCGAAGCCAAATACAGACCACAGCATAATTGGAAATCATCGCCTAATTACACTTTTGCCCACCATAGGAAAAATTTACGAACGCATAATTAAAAACAGAATCATTCTAGCTGTGGGTGAGGCAATTCCTCAGTACCAATTCGGATTCGTCAAAGGAAAATCAACGCTAAATGCCATAACAACCATAATATCTAATGTAGAAGCCAGCAAGCTATCGAACAAAAAAACAGCGGCGCTATTCCTCGACATATCAAAAGCTTTTGATAGTGTCTGGCACAAAGGTCTGTTGTACAAACTGCACCAACTCAACTGTCCACACTACCTACTCCACACTGTTAAAAACTTTCTTAACACGCGAACACTAATAGTCAGAACAGAATCGACCACCTCATCGTCATTTACACCGGAACAGGGAGTACCGCAAGGATCCCCTCTCTCGCCACTGTTATACAATATCTACTACAATGATATCTACAATTCCAACTCCAACAATAAAGAACACATTAACCTAAGCCAATACATCTTACAATTCGCCGACGACACAGTATTGATAACCCATAAGAACAGCTTACAGGAAACAATAGAGTCGCTACAAAACGCTACCGATAATATAGTAACGTGGTTCAATAATTGGAGGCTCAAACCGAACCCACGAAAATCACAGCTTCTAATTTTCAATCACAAAATAACCCAGGAGTCACCGAAAATTCACCTACTTAATATTGAAATACCACCTGTACAAACAGCTAAATACTTGGGCATTTATATAGACAGTAAACTAAACTTTAACTATCACCTACAGCACTGTAAAAACAAAATGTCACAAAGAGCATCACATTTCAGATCGATAACATTCAAGAACCGCAACGTACATATTAAACATGCAACAAAAATATACAAAAGTATATGCCGACCAATAATTGAGTACGGACACACCACGTTAATAAACTGCAAGAAAACAGCACTCAAAAAAGCAAAAACGGCTGAAACAAGCGCCATTCGCCGATTAACACGAATCAGACACCCGGCAAATCCACTTTACAATCCTCGCAACACCCTTCTTTACGACAAATCAGGCATTATACCCATAATAACAAGATCCCGGGAACTCAACAAACGTTTTGCAATAGAACAACTAGAAAACCTAAAAACAATATGTATCCAACCGAGACAAAATAAAAATTTAGTTAAAAAAAAAAAAAAAGGAAAAAAGTATATTGATAGCATTAAAAAGTACAATTGTAATAAAGGAAATCAACACACACACACACAAACACGTATCCCACCATATCTATACAACACAAACATAACGCAATAATTAATTAAAATAGAAAAGCCAGGCTGAAGGACCTCGGTCGATGGCCAATTGGCAATGTAATGTAATGGATGTATGTATATAATTTTAAATGTCCAACAAACAAAATATGTAATGCAACTGTATTGTCAATAAAACACGTTTACTACTACTAATTAGCTCATTTTTGTAGCATATTTACGCTCTTGCCGTCATATTGTAAAAAGGAGTGTTTCAATGATTGCATAAAAATTTACGCATAAAGTAATTCGTATTGTGTCGATACACTTTTTAAGAAGAAAAAAAAAAAAAAAAAAAAAGGCAATTTTAATTTTTTTGATATTTTGGAAAACTAAAAACCATCTCAACAAATTTTTAAAAAATTTGAGGATGTTCTTTGACCAATTATAAGATATCTTTGTTCTTACATAATTTGAGGTAAGCTCAATAGTTTCCGAGAAACAAAATAGCATATGTTTTTGTAGAATATTTACGTTCTTGCCGCCATATTGTAAAAAGGAGTGGTTCAATGATTGGATGAAAATTCCCTGTTAAACTTTAACTATTCCGATCACCCCTGATCATGATTACAGTATGAATTCTTTGCGGTAACATTGCAAAAAAAAAATACAAAAAGAGGTTTTTTTCAAAAATTTTCACGTTTTTCTCATTTGAATCGGCCTTATTTTTTTTCTTGATGTCTAATCGAAATTTTGAGCCGGTATTCTGAAGGAGCATAAAATTCTACGTCGATGTATCTGAAAACAAATTTTTTTCAACGCCGATAACACAAAAAATAATCGCGTTGAATGTTTGGTAAAAAATCGGGACGCTTGGACATTAATGGGTTAACACGAAATTGATTACCGCAACAAAGTTAAATTGTTGAGTTCACGAATCGTCTGTTAAAATAACCGAAACTATGAGCTTTTAAGCAACATCTGAGATTTTTAATAACAAGAAAATATTCTATTCCGTCAACTACGCCAAAATACTTCAAAGAACGAAACAACCATATGTTAAGTCAAACCAAATATATTAAGTCAAACCAACAATATATTTAGATGGATTATTATCCAACCAAATCCAACTAAATATGTTGTTGGTTTTACTAAACTTTACTTCACTTTTCTCAGTGTGGTCTTGAGGTTGTTGTGTGTGTGCTGTTTGTTGTGTATTGTGTTGCAGGGGCGGCGTTTGGGGGATATTCAAACGTTGTCCATTGCCTCCCTCGAATGTCGCTGGACTCTCCGCGTTGAAACTGTTTACTTTTTCTCTAATGTCCGTCAACCCATGTTGAATCGTCACCGATCGTCCCGTGGTTCGTATCCCGTCTTCGGAAGACGTGGTTTCAACGGAGGGCACATAGTCGTTTATCCAAGTTGGCGGCTGCGATACTCTGGACGACGCGCGTGATCCATTGTCCATTCTGCGTGGCATATGCATTTACTATAGCAACAAGTTGCTCGCAATCCTTGCTTTTTATTTTTTATATTTTCTCGTGGGCAATACAGCCGTTCAAAATGCGTGCGATACGTGACGCTTCAGCAGCCATCGACATTCCGAAATCGACTTAATATATTGAAGCAGCTGCCGACCAACCAGGACGCCTGCGTCCTTTTTTACAGCTCTCCATGGCCACGGACGTAAGTTGAGGTTAGAATAACTATCTATTGTTCTGTATAATTAAGTAACCGATATGGTGCTCCTTTCGTTTCATTGTCGTTATGTGCTCTGCAGTTTCCCTCGTACTCGTTGCTTCGGATGTCCTGTCGTCCGTAAGGAATTTTCAACGTCGCAAGTGCATGGTAGCTACAATCAATTTACCGTCAGCGGACAACTCTGTACCGTCTCTATTAAAACGCCGAGGCACCCATAAGGGCATAGCGTAGCACTTGGATAGAATATCCTCACTTTTCACGAGTATGTTTTCTCGGTGCCCTTCTATGCATTCGAAAATACCAACGGCTGTCGACGGAATTCCTACATCGAAGAAGCTCTGCGCCTGATCTAACTTTCGAACCACCAAGTACTCTTGTTCCCGCCAACGAATTATATTTTCAACCAGGCAAATTGAGGAGTCTTTCATAACGCAACAACGATTGCGTTTCTTTAAATTTAATATGAAGTCTTTGTTTTTAAAGCGACGATATTGGGTAACCTCGGCTGCGACAATACCATTTGGCAGCGGACCAGCGAAATGTCTGTCGAAGGCACCGGCCATATACTTATGGTGAGTTTGACGATGGGCGCCAGTCGTGTTGACGTGCTCTGCTAATCTGTTTGCAATCTGCTGCAGTGACAAATGTGGCTTTCTAACAAGCTGACGAAAAGTTTTCATTGCATTTTCGTATGGAAACGCGCTATACTCGTCAGCCGGCCCAAGAAACACGACATCATCAGCGAGATGCAACAAGCCATGAACATTATAGCTCACGAATTCGGGGCCATATAGCTTTGCGCTTTGTTGAACAAACAATTCCAATGCCAGTCGAGCGTAGAATAGGCGGGAAGACGGATTAGCCGAAACCAATATACGCATGGCACAGCTGAGAAAGAGGAAATGGTTGTACAGCTCATCGTTAAGAATTCCGCGCAGAACTACGGGGCCTGTGTATAACAAGAATTGACGAAATTCTGTGGCCTTATACCGCAAGTACTTATGCAACGCACGAGGGGGGCGCGCAAACTCGCTGGGGTACCAATTTTTTAGAGTCTCAAGCCGTGCGGATATTAGTGCAACATCGTGCGAACTTAACTTGCTGTCACTCGAGAATTTTCCGCTAACCCAAGCACAGATCATCCGCTTCGTGACTCCGAGATATACCAAATGCATGGGGTCGAACGGTACTTGAGACACAGGACCGATGGGAAGCGGCGAAAGAGGACACTCACCAGGATTTTGGTGTTCGTCATCGTTTTGCGACAAGTATTCTTGATCGGTTCGCGGGGTGTTATTTATTTCCAAATAACACATTCTTCTATTGATGGTCTCGCCGGGAATTTTACACTTTGAGCAAGGATTAGTTGCATTGTGACCCTTATGATTTAAAACGAAAGCACGAGCAGGCGCATCGGCAATAAAAGCCCGAAGAGAAACGGAATGTTTTGCCTCACGAAACATAACCCCACCTTCAGTCGTCATTCGAGTGAAGTCGCTAACGAACGGTCCTAAAAACTGTGCAGCGCTCGCAGGTTTATGCTCCCCTTTGTAAATGCCTATCACTTCTACTGGACTATTCGCGACGTTTACGATTCTGCACTGAATCGGCCAGATCTGACTATTGCCCGATTGATCAAGAGAGGCTCCGTCCGTGCTAAAATCTACTTCGAGATGATCTGGAATTACTTCAGATGGCAATGAGTCAAGAATCGCAATAATAGCATATTCAACACCAAAATGGATGTATTGTCCTGGAGGAACGTCCGATAACACGACGGGTTTGCGTGGAGTGCCCAAAAGGGTTTTCATGGACTTCGGCAGTTTCTGAAAACATTGATGTTTTCTCAGAGTTCCGAGAAGTTTATCTCCAGCACTGTGGCTAATGCCAGCTTGGACCGCCCACGAAGCGACTTCTTCGGCAAAGGTACGCTCGGGCGCTGCGTCACATACGCTGAGTAGCTCCGATCCTACACTAGACTCCGTATCGGAGGACGATGAAAGGTCACAATTATCTTCACAGTAGTTTTCGTCATCTACGTTGCGTCCAAATTCGGTTTGAATGAAATTCTGCATGTTAACAGGCATGGCGTCGTTTACAGCAAGAGCCGATGTCATTGCGTGAACAATAGTGTTTTGCTCACTGTCAATTTCTGGTCTAGGAGACGTAGTGCTGCTATCTCGATTAAGCTGGGTCACAGGAGACTCAGTGCTGTTTACTGCATTATTACATAGCGGCCCTGACGATTCGCCCAATTGAATTCCCATTTCCCGCAATCTGTTGTTTTTAATCTCTCTTCTTATTCTTCGTCTTTGCCGAGAAGATAGTTTTTTATATGAAACTCGCCCACGGGAATGCTTGATGACTAGCGGCATGTCGATCCCTTTCGCGTGAGACTCACACCGTACTTGTGCCGTACGCCTCGTCTGTAATAACAGACAAAAAATAATTTTAGAATGTATGTTGTATACGTACGAATCAAATTATTTATCCATTTAATTTCATCCAATTAAACTATTTGCAATACTCGGCAAGAGGGACCAGAACATCTTTCGCAATTCTCCCCGAACGCCACCGGACTTTGCGTCGTCGAGATTATTTGACGGAATTGCCGACGATTCGCTCGAGATACGCAACGATCGGCGATATCGTCGCTCGCGCGATACCGGCGGCGGCGAAACGCGAGAGAAATTGCTGGCTCGTCAAAAACGACAGCTGCCCTACCCGACCGTAGCAATCCCGGCGACCTCGAAAACGACCGGAAAAGTCTAAAAAGCGACCGGAGAAACGACTGGTCGTTAATAGCAAAAAAAAATCGTTCACTTGCAGAAAATCTGTTGCGGAGTCCCAATGTACGAGCCGATTCCGATCGGGATTTCATCTGGATTCCCCAAACCCGGATTCCCTGTGAGAATCCGGAGCGCTCCAAACGTAGGTTCTCCAAAACAGGATTCCAGTCAGGAAACCGCAGGTGGACGCAGATTTGAAAACGGAAACGATGTTAGAGACGCTGTATGGATTTCCAAAAAACGGGATTCCTTGCAGAAATCCAGGTAGATGCCAATTGGCAACGCAATCAATAAATTAGTGAAGTTAGGGTTTATGCAGGGATACCCAAAAACGGGAGTTCTCGCAGGAACCCACATGGATAAAGATTTTTAAATAATATCCACGTCCGGACCTAGTCGGGTATTTCCGCAGGATCCTGACGTATCTCTGCAAGATTGCCAGACCAGGACCAAACCGATCGGCGTGACCGCGGCGGGAGCAGAATGCGGAATATTACTTTTTTCAATATAGAACACGAGTTGAGGTTGCTATGGTGTTAAAAAAACGCAGGATGTATCGCTCCCATAATTTATTTGAATGAATCTTTCAAATAATAAAGAATTTGTTGAGATAATTTATTTTTTTCCGCGCATCACTGCAGCGCCTTACACTGGCCAATCGCCACGCATCTCTCTGCTCGCTTTACCTCCCCTTATTCTGTTGTTATAAATAGCTACCGATTTATTGTTTTTTTTCTGTAACGAAAATGCAACGCAACTTTCACCTCTTAACCCATTAACGTCGAAGCGTCCCGATTTTATACCAAACTTTCAACGCGATTATTTTTTATGTTATCGGCGTTGAAAAAAATTTGTTTGCAGATATACAGATGTAGAATTTTATGCTCTTTCAGAATACCGGCTCAAAATTTCGATTAGACATAAAGAAAAAAAAATATGGCCGATTCAAACGTGAAAAACGTGAACTTTTTTGAAAGAACCGTTTTTTGTATTTTTTTTTGCAATGTTACCGCAAAGAATTCATACTGTAATCATGATCAGGGGTGATCGGAATAGTTAAAGTTTAACAGGGAATTTTCATGTAATCATTGAACCACTCCTTTTTACAATATAGCGGCAAGAACGTAAATATTCTACAAAAACATAAGCTAATTTATTTCTCGGATACTATTGAGCTTAGCTCAAATTATGTAAGCACAAAAATACCTTAGAATTGGTCAAAGAATATCATCAAAATTTTAAAAAAATTTTTGAGCTGATTTTTGGTTTTCCAATATATCAAAAAAATTAAAATTGCCAAAATTTTTGTTTTTCTTTAAAAATGTATCGACACAATACGAATTACTTTATGCGTAAATTTGTATGCAATCATTGAATCACTCCTTTTTACAATATGACGGCAAGAACGTAAATATGCTACAAAAATGAGCTAATTAGTAGTAGTAAACGTGTTTTATTGACAATACAGTTGCATTACATATTTTGTTTGCATTTTTGTAGTATATACTACAAAAATAAGCTAATTTTGTTCTCGGAAACTATTGAGTTTAGCACAAATTATCAAGGAACAAGAATATTTTAGAATTGGTCGAAGAATACCCTCAATTTTTTTAAGAAAAAAAAAAAAAAAAAAAAAAAAAAAAAAAAAAAATTGGCTATTTTAATTTTTTTGATATTTTGGAAAACCAAAAATCATCTCGAAATTTTTTTTTTAATTTTGGGGATATTCTTTGACCAATTCTAAGATATTTTTGTGCTAACATAATTTGAGCTAAGCTCAATAGCTTCCAAGGAATAAATAAGCTTATGTTTTTGTAGAATATTTACGTTCTTGCCGCGACATTGTAAAAAGGAGTGGTTGAATGATTACATGAAAATTCCCTGTTAAACTTTAACTATTCCGATCACCCCTGATCATGATTACAGTATGAATTCTTTGCGGTAATATTGCAAAAAAAAAAGACAAAAAAAGGTTTTTTTCCAAAATTTTCACGTTTTTCACGTTTGAATCGGCCATATTTTTTTTTCTTTATGTCTAATCGAAATTTTGAGCCGGTATTCTGAAAGAGCATAAAATTCTACGTCGATATATCTGAAAACAAATTTTTTTCAACGCCGATAACATAAGAAATAATCGCGTTGAAATTTTGGTAAGAAATCGGGACGCTTGGACGTTAATGGGTTAATCAATAAACTATCATTCAAAGTAGCGACGTCTCATTCGCTCTGCAGCAGTAAAACCCAACAGGTTATGGGCCCAGACGTGCTACGAGTGATATTGATCCGTGCAGCGAGCAACGAGAGTGAAAAATAGTGGCGAAGTCGCGAAACCGGACTTTCGAGGTTATTTCCCTGCCCTGGTGCGACGTGGAAAAATAACGAGACGATGGACGGTAAACTTTCGAGAGTCACGAGGCTGAAAGGCTGTGATACGTGGGGCATCTGGAAATTCCAGATACGGGTGTTGCTCAACGCAAACGGAGCCCTGGACGTTGCACAGGGAACCGACGTGAAACCCGGGCCTTCACCCGAGGACGGCGACGACGCAGCGCACGCGACGCACGCAAAAGCGATCGAAAAAAGGCTCAAAGTCGACACGACTGCTCAGGACTGATTGTGACAACCATCGGGGACCAACCGACATTGCACGTCGGTAGCGGTGATGCCACGATACGAGACGAGACGAGAGTTTGGTCCCGTCTCGAAAGTCAATTTCGAGACGAGACTGAGTCTCGGTCTCGTCTCGTGAAATTTTCGAGACGAGACTGAGTCTCGGTCTCGTCTCGTGAAATTTTCGAGACTTGGTCTCGGTCTCGGTCTCGTCTCGAACACATGAATTCGAGACGAGACTGCTCGAGACCACAGTCTGGTCTCGCCGAGTCTCGAAAGTCTCGAATAGTCTCGGCGGTCTCGTCGAGTCTCCAGCGTCTCGGCGATCTCGGGTGGTCTCGTCGAATCTCGAGCGTCTCGAATAACCCTGTTCAAGGTTAAGCGAACAGGGTTCGGCAGCCGGAACTTCACAACTACAGAACTTCATAACGTTTGGGCCTGTTAACTCTGTTCGCTTAACCCTGTATATAAGCAGGGTTAAGCCGCCAGAACTTCAAAACTTTTGGTCCTGTAAACCAAACCAAAACCAAAAAAACCTGTTCCCTTAACCCTGTATGTGAACAGGGTTAAGAACCGGGTCAAATATTCGAGACTTTTCAAGAGTCCCGAGCGAGAGTCTCGACATTCGAGACCCAGGTCTCGAGCGTCGAGACCGAGACATGACTGAGTCTCGTCTCGGTCTCGAAATTCGAGACCGGTCCAAGTCTCGTTTCGTCTCGTTAAGTCTCGAAGTCTCGACGGCACCACTAAGTAGCGGAGATGTGGCAGAAACTGACCTCAATCTACGAGCAGAAATTCGAAGCGAGCGCACACATGCTGCCGCAGGCCTGGTACGACGCGTCCAAGAAGAGCTCGGATGACGTCGCGACGCACATCGCTAAGCTCGAGGAAATCTCTCACAGGTTGAATTTGATGAGTGAGCAGATTTAAGAATCCATGATTATAACTAGAATACTCATGACGTTGCCTCCTCACTACAAACATTTCGTGAGCGCCTGGGAGTCGAAAGCTAGACTCATGTCGGAGGAGTCAAGAAGCGCAGCGCATGAGGACCAAAATGGAAACGCCCTGTCGTCCAACGCGCAACGTGGAAAATCAATGGGAGGCCGAGGAGGCACGTTGAGAGAGGCATAAACGATGACCCTGAAGATTTCTGCATCTGCAAAAATCGAAAAGTTTCACGCCGTTACGGCGCAAAGTTGCGGCCGAGAATTTTTCTGCAAAGGCTTTTTTTGTAACTCATGCACGTAATGTCGCACATTTCGTGCCCGCAAAGCGTGCGTGAGATCGCGTATTATGCTCATGTCAACGTAGATAATTTCACGTACGCCATCTGGTGCGTGAAGTTATCTACATTACTTCACGCACACATTGGCGTGCGTGAAACTATCTACAAGATGATCTCACGCACGCTTTGCAGGCACGAAGATGTGCGACATCACGTTGACATTCGTTACAAAAAGTAGTATGTGATACATGGGCGATAAAGCGGCCTTTACGCGCGGAGGTTAGGAAGCAGTGCACTCGCCTCCTCTCGTGCTACAAACAACACTCGGCTTCGCCTCGTGCCGTTGTAGCACTCGATTTGGCGAGTGCGCCGCTTCCTAACCTCCGCGCGTAATGGCCGCTTTCTTGCCCTTGTATCACAAAGTACTATTTTGTACCTCGCACGATTCTCTAGTAGTCATTTTTTTATGATTTTGAAAAATTGGCAGAGATTTAAGTCTCATTTTTTCAGCCGTGCCGCTTCACCAGTGCACAAAAAAAAACATTTTCCACGGTACATTTCTACTTTTTGTGATTCTGTAGTCCCCTTTGTTTCTGATGATGAAACGTTTCGTGAATCCGCGCAAAATTCTTTGGCTTCCTTGTTGAGGGATTGACGAAAGTGGAGGGTTACGGGCGCTCTCGAGGGCAGCGAGCAGAGTCGGTTCAAATGCTGGACCGGGCAGAGATGAGATGAAATGGGCGGGTAAGATTGATGTTTTAGGTCGCTTGGAGGATTTAGGGTATTTTGGAGGTGCCTCAGCTCAGGTATTATTGTCTCTTATTGGAAAGAGTTAGCCTTCTTCATCATTGGCACTCCGGTGGGAGTGTGATAGAAAGCATTCGTTGGTTGCGGGACGAATAGGGGAGGTCGATAGTCTCGATGTCCTATCTTCGGTAAACAAAAAATAGACACCACTAGAGAATTGCAAAACGTAAAAATGTGCCGTGGAAAATGTCTTTTTTGGGCACTAGGGAAGTGGTACAGCTGAGACTCTAAAAAAAAACGGGACTAAAATCGCTGCTAATTTTTCAAAATCATGAAAAAAATGACACCACGAGAATTGTGAGCGGTACAAAAAAGCCTTTGCAAAAAAATTATCGGCCGCAGAATTGCGCCGTAACGACGATTTTTATTTTGGCAGATGCAGAAATCTTCAGGGTCATCAAAAACGAGGTAACCTCTCAACTGCTACGTGTGCGATGATCCTGGTCACCTGGCCCGAGAATGCAAACAGCGGAAGGGAGACGACGCACGCAGAACCACGAAGGGAGTCGACGAGCGCCACAACCCAAGAGAAGACAGCAACGCTGCGAAGAAGAAACTGCCCGGCGAAGGGCTTGTGAGTGAGCCACTGAGCACGGAGATAAGGCAGCCAGTGAGAGACGCTGGTTGGGGGCAAGCGGACACATGGCTAACCGAAAAGATTAGTTCGTTACATACGAGGCTTTCGACGGCGGAACATCAAAACGTGATGATGTTCAACGGAGGCCGACAGCCAACTCTAAAAATGTCGTTATCTTGAAGTTTGCATTGTTAGAAAGAAAAAAAAAAAGAATAAAAAAATGAAAATCTAAATTTTTTTGAATCGTTACAATCACAAAAAAACAAAAAAAAAACGAGCTGCGCGGCGTGGGCGGGGGGGGGGGGGGGTCTCCGGTAGACGCGCGCGCGGCCATTTAGAGGTGGGGATCAAAATAACGAATGACCAAAAAACAAATGGCCAAAATAACGAATTTCAAAATGATGAACGTCTGAATATAGAATAACCATCATTAAAAAATGTTCTTATTTTAGTCATTCGCTACCTAGATCATTCGCTATTTTAACTGCGTTTTAATCAAACGTGGGGTCAAAATACCGAATGATCAAATATCGAATAACTAAAATAGCGAATTTTGTAATAATAACCATTCTAGATTTAGACGTTCCTTGTTTTTAAATTCGCTGTTTTGGTGATTCGCTTTTTGGTCATTCGTTATTTTGATCCCTACCCCTGTTTTTTTTTTTTTTTTTTACTAGAATAATCGTACGCGCTGGTGCGTGTGCCCATGACACTTTTGCGCTGCTGTGCTCTTATAAATTTTAGAAAAGAATACTTAAACGGATCCGAGTGCGTACGAGGAAGGAAAGCGGAGAGAGAGAGAATAAACCCGGTTCGTCCAGGCACAGTACACGTACACGCCTGTTTTTTTTCCGCCTCTCTCGACAGAAAACAACAGTTCCGCGAAACACTCGTGGTCGAAGGTCGTAACAAAGGATTCGCGCCCAATACTCCGACCAATCTTATACTCGAATAGATAGGAAAAAAAATAAATTCACCAACTTTGAAAATGTCGTTATCTTGAAGTTTGCATTGTTAGAAAGTAAAAAAAAGAGAATAAAAAAATGAGAATCGAAAATTTTTTAATTCGTTACAATTACAAAAAAAAAAAAAACGAGTTGCGTGGCGCAGGCGGGGGGGGGGGGGGGGGGGTCTCCGCTAGACGCGCGCGTGGCCATTTGGAGGTGGGAATCAAAATAACGAATGACCAAAAAACAAATGGCCAAAATAACAAATTTAAAAATGATGAACGTCTGAATATAGAATAACCATTATTACAAAATTTTTTTATTTTAGTCATTCGCTATCTAGATCATTCGCTATTTTAACTGCGTTTTAATCAAATGTGGGGTCAAAATACCGAATGATCAAATATTGAATAGCTAAAATAGCGAATTTTGTAATAATAACTATTCTATATTTAGACGTTCGTAGTTTTTAAATTCGCTGTTTTGGCCATTCGCTTTTTGGTCATTCGTTATTTTGATCCCCAACCCCGTTTTTTTTTTTTTTTACTAGAATAATCGTACGCGCTTGTGCGCCTGCCCGTGACACTTTTGCGCTGCTGTGCTCTTAAAAATTTTTAAAAAGAATACTTAAAACGGATCCGATAAAAAAAAGAATAAAAAAATGAAAATCTAAAATTTTTTGATTCGTTACAATTACAAAAAAAAAAAACGAGTTGCGTGGCGCAGGCGGGGGGGGGGGGGGGGGGGTCTCCGCTAGACGCGCGCGTGGCCATTTGGAGGTGGGAATCAAAATAACGAATGACCAAAAAACAAATGGCCAAAATAACAAATTTAAAAATGATGAACGTCTGAATATAGAATAACCATTATTACAAATTTTTTTTATTTTAGTCATTCGCTATCTAGATCATTCGCTATTTTAACTGCGTTTTAATCAAATGTGGGGTCAAAATACCGAATGATCAAATATTGAATAGCTAAAATAGCGAATTTTGTAATAATAACTATTCTATATTTAGACGTTCGTTGTTTTTAAATTCGCTGTTTTGGCCATTCATCTCTGAAAAAAAGCAAAAATGAAATGTTTCGTGTAAATATGTTAATTGACAATAAAATGGTATTACGAGCGAGGAAATTCTCGTATGTGATAACATTTCGTGGTATATTTTAATAGTAAGTATATTAGAGAAAAAAATTGTAAGGATTCAACATTTTTTTGGTTTTCAATTTTTATTAAGTCTACTACTTATTAAGTCTACTCAGGATTCAGGATTCAGAATTCAGGATTCAGGATTCAGGATTCAGGATTCAGGACGTAAATCTCGGTACGACGCAAGAACTACGTTTTTGCGTGAATGCGCGGTCGGGACAACTATTTTTCATCGTTTCTCACTGCATTTTGCCGAAATGCACGTAAAAAGTCGAATTTCGAAGAAAACTTATGGTGGCGCCAAGCGCAAACGCGCGAAACTCGCGCATCTCATTACGACGCAAGAACGACGTTTTAGCGTGAATGCGCGGTCGGGACGACTATTTTTCATCGTTTCTCACTGCATTTCACCGAAATGCATGCAAAATGTCGATTTTCGACGAAAACTTATGGTTGCGTCATGCGCAAACGCGTGAAACACGTACAGTGAAGAACGACGTTTTTGCGTGAATGCCCGGTCGGGACGACTGTTTTTCATCGTTTCTCACTGCATTTTACCGAAATGCACGTAAAAAGTCGATTTTTGACGAAAACTTATGATGGCGTCAAGCGCAAACGCGCGAAACTCGTGCATCTCACTACGACGCAAGAACGACGTTTTTGCGTGAATGCGCGGTCGAGACGACTGTTTTTCATCGTTTCTCACTGCATTTCACCGAAATGCACGTAAAATGTTGATTTTTAGAGAAAACGCTTGCAAAATTGATTCTATGCTTTGCGGGAATAGGTCAATCTTGTGTATTTTGAACCGTAGAACACGATAGAATTCTCAGAATCAAGCATGGAGTGGCGGAATGTTAGCAAATCTACGTTTGAACGCAAAATTTTCGTCAATTTTGTCGATCAGCAACGCATTCGGCTACTTTCCGGTGCAGACGCTTGCCAAATTGATTCTATGCTTTACGGGAATAGGTCAATCTTGTCTATTTTAAACCGTAGAACACGATAGAACCTTCAGAATTAAGCATGGAGGGGCGGAAAATTAGCAAATCTACGTTTGAACGCAAAATTTTCGTCGATTTTGTCGATCAGCCACGCATTCGGCTACTTTCCGCTGCAGACGCTTGACAAATTGATTCTATGCTTTGCGGGAATAGGTCAATCTTGTGTATTTTAAACCGTAGAACACGATAGAATTATCAGAATTAAGAATTGAGTTTCGGAAAGTTAGCAAATCTACGTTTGAACGCAACATTTTCGTCGATTTTGTCGATCAGCCACGCATACGGCTACTGTCCGGTGCAGACGCTTGCCAAATTGATTCGTTGCTTTGCGGGAATAGGTCAATCTTGTGTATTTTGAACCGTAGAACACGATAGAACCCTTAGAATCAAGCATGAAGTGGCGGAATGTTAGCAAATCTACGTTTGAACGCAAAATTTTCGTCGATTTTGTCGATCAGCCACGCATTCGGCTACTTTCCGCTGCAGACGCTTGCCAAATTGATTCTATGCTTTGCGGGAATAGGTCAATCTTGTGTATTTTGAACCGTAGAACACGAAAGAACCTTCAGAATCAAGCATGGAGTGGCGGAATGTTAGCAAATCTACGTTTGAACGCAAAATTTTCGTCGATTTTGTCGATCAGCCACTCATTCGGCTACTTTCCGGTGCAGACGCTTGCAAAATTGATTCTATGCTTTGCGGGAATAGGTCAATCTTGTGTATTTTGAACCGTAGAAGACGATAGAACCCTCAGAATCAAGCATGGAGTGGCGGAATGTTAGCAAATCTACGTTTGAACGCAACATTTTCGTCGATTTTGTCGATCAGCCACGCATTTGGCTACTTTCCGGTGCAGACGCTTGCCAATTTGATACTATGCTTTGCGGGAATAGGTCAATCTTGTGTATTTTGAACCGTAGAACACAATAGAACCTTCAGAATTGGGCATGGAGGTGCGGAAAGTTAGAAAATCGACGTTTGAACGCAAATTTTTCGTCGATTTTGTCGATCAGCCACGCATTCGGCTACTGTCCGGTGCAGACGCTTGCCAAATTGATTCTATGCTTTGCGGGAATAGGTCAATCTTGTGTATTTTGAACCGTAGAACACGATAGAATTATCAGAATTAAGAATTGAGTTTCGGAAAGTTAGCAAATCTACGTTTGAACGCAACATTTTCGTCGATTTTGTCGATCAGCCACGCATACGGCTACTGTCCGGTGCAGACGCTTGCCAAATTGATTCGTTGCTTTGCGGGAATAGGTCAATCTTGTGTATTTTGAACCGTAGAACACGATAGAACCCTTAGAATCAAGCATGAAGTGGCGGAATGTTAGCAAATCTACGTTTGAACGCAAAATTTTCGTCGATTTTGTCGATCAGCCACGCATTCGGCTACTTTCCGCTGCAGACGCTTGCCAAATTGATTCTATGCTTTGCGGGAATAGGTCAATCTTGTGTATTTTGAACCGTAGAACACGAAAGAACCTTCAGAATCAAGCATGGAGTGGCGGAATGTTAGCAAATCTACGTTTGAACGCAAAATTTTCGTCGATTTTGTCGATCAGCCACTCATTCGGCTACTTTCCGGTGCAGACGCTTGCAAAATTGATTCTATGCTTTGCGGGAATAGGTCAATCTTGTGTATTTTGAACCGTAGAAGACGATAGAACCCTCAGAATCAAGCATGGAGTGGCGGAATGTTAGCAAATCTACGTTTGAACGCAACATTTTCGTCGATTTTGTCGATCAGCCACGCATTTGGCTACTTTCCGGTGCAGACGCTTGCCAATTTGATACTATGCTTTGCGGGAATAGGTCAATCTTGTGTATTTTGAACCGTAGAACACAATAGAACCTTCAGAATTGGGCATGGAGGTGCGGAAAGTTAGAAAATCGACGTTTGAACGCAAATTTTTCGTCGATTTTGTCGATCAGCCACGCATTCGGCTACTGTCCGGTGCAGACGCTTGCCAAATTGATTCTATGCTTTGCGGGAATAGGTCAATCTTGTGTATTTTGAACCGTAGAACACGATAGAACCCTTAGAATCAAGCATGGAGTGGCGGAATGTAAGCAAATCTACGTTTGAACGCAAAATTTTCGTCGATTTTTACGATCAGCCACGCATTCGGCTACTTTCCGCTGCAGACGCTTGCCAAATTGATTCTATGCTTTGCGGAAATAGGTCAATCTTGTGTATTTTGAACCGTAGAACACGATAGAACCTTTAGAATCAAGCATGGAGTGGCGGAATGTTAGCAAATCTACGTTTGAACGCAAAATTTTCGTCGAATTTGTCGATCAGCCACGCATTCGGCTACTTTCCGCTGCAGACGCTTGCCAAATTGATTCTATGCTTTGCGGGAATAGGTCAATCTTGTATATTTTGACCCGTACAACACGATAGAATCCTCAGAATCAAGCATGGAGTGGCGCAATGTTAGCAAATCTACGTTTGAACGCAAAATTTTCGTCGATTTTGTCGATCAGCGACGCATTCGGCTACTTTCCGGTGCAGACGCTTGTCAAATTGATTCTATGCTTTGCGGGAATAGGTCAATCTTGTGTATTTTGAACCGTAGAACACAGTAGAAACTTCAGAATTAAGCATGGAGGGGCGGAAAGTTAGCAAATCTACGTTTGAACGCAAAATTTTCGTCGATTTTGTCGATCAGCCACGCATTCGGCTACTTTCCGGTGCAGACGCTTGACAAATTGATTCTATGCTTTGCGGGAATAGGTCAATCTTGTGTATTTTGAACCGTAGAACACGGTAGAACCCTCAGAATCAAGCATGGAGTGGCGGAATGTTAGCAAATCTACGTTTGAACGCAAAATTTTCGTCGATTTTGTCGATCAGCCACGCATTCGGCTACTTTCCGGTGCAGACGCTTGCCAAATTGATTCTATGCTTTGCGGGAATAGGTCAATCTTGTGTATTTTGAACCGTAGAACACGATAGAACCCTTAGAATCAAGCATGGAGTTGCGGAATGTTAGCAAATCTACGTTTGAACGCAAAATTTTCGTCGATTTTGTAGATCAGCCACGCATTCGGCTACTGTCCGGTGCAGACGCTTGCCAAATTGATTCTATGCTTTGCATGAATAGGTCAATCTTGTGTATTTTGAACGGTAAAACACGATAGAACCTTCAGAATTAAGCATGGAGTGGCGGAAAGTTAGCAAATCTACGTTTGAACGCAAAATTTTCGTCGATTTTGTCGATCAGCCACGCATTCGGCTACATTCCGGTGCAGACGCTTGCCAAATTGATTTTATGCTTTGCGGGAATAGGTCAATCTTGTGTATTTTGACCCGTAGAACACGATAGAATCCTCAGAATCAAGCATGGAGTGGCGGAATGTTAGCAAATCTACGTTTGAACGCAAAATTTTCATCGATTTTGTCGATCAGCCACGCATTCGGCTACTTTCCGGTGCAGACGCTTGACAAATTGATTGTATGCTTTGCGGGAATAGGTCAAAATTGTGTATTTTAAACCGTAGAACACGGTAGAACCCTCAGAATCAAGCATGGAGTGGGGGAATGTTAGCAAATCTACGTTTGAACGCAAAATTTTCGTCGATTTTGTCGATCAGCCACGCATTCGGCTACTTTCCGGTGCAGACGCTTGACAAATTGATTCTATGCTTTGCGGGAATAGGTCAATATTGTGTATTTTGAACCGTAGAACACGGTAGAACCCTCAGAATCAAGCATGGAGTGGCGGAAAGTTAGCAAATCTACGTTTGAACGCAAAATTTTCGTCGATTTTGTCGATCAGCCACGCATTCAGCTACTTTCCGGTGCAGACGCTTGACAAATTGATTCTATGCTTTGCGGGAATAGGTCAATATTGTGTATTTTGAACCGTAGAACACGGTAGAACCCTCAGAATCAAGCATGGAGTGGGGGAATGTTAGCAAATCTACGTTTGAACGCAAAATTTTCGTCGATTTTGTCGATCAGCCACGCATTCGGCTACTTTCCGGTGCAGACGCTTGCCAAATTGATTCTATGCTTTGCGGGAATAGGTCAATCTTGTGTATTTTGAACCGTAGAACACAATAGAACCTTCAGAATTAGGCATGGAGGGGCGGAAAGTTAGAAAATCGACGTTTGAACGCAAATTTTTCGTCGATTTTGTCGATCAGCCACGCATTCGGCTACTGTCCGGTGCAGACGCTTGCCAAATTGATTCTATGCTTTGCGGGAATAGGTCAATCTTGTGTATTTTGAACCGTAGAACACGATAGAACCCTTAGAATCAAGCATGGAGTGGCGGAATGTAAGCAAATCTACGTTTGAACGCAAAATTTTCGTCGATTTTTACGATCAGCCACGCATTCGGCTACTTTCCGCTGCAGACGCTTGCCAAATTGATTCTATGCTTTGCGGGAATAGGTCAATCTTGTGTATTTTGAACCGTAGAACACGATAGAACCTTTAGAATCAAGCATGGAGTGGCGGAATGTTAGCAAATCTACGTTTGAACGCAAAATTTTCGTCGATTTTGTCGATCAGCCACGCATTCGGCTACTTTCCGCTGCAGACGCTTGCCAAATTGATTCTATGCTTTGCGGGAATAGGTCAATCTTGTGTATTTTGAACCGAAGAACACAATAGAACCTTCAGAATTGGGCATGGAGGGGCGGAAAGTTAGAAAATCGACGTTTAAACGCAAATTTTTCGTCGATTTTGTCGATCAGCCACGCATTCGGCTACTTTCCGCTGCAGACGCTTGCCAAATTGATTCTATGCTTTGCGGGAATAGGTCAATCTTGTGTATTTTGAACCGAAGAACACAATAGAACCTTCAGAATTGGGCATGGAGGGGCGGAAAGTTAGAAAATCGACGTTTAAACGCAAATTTTTCGTCGATTTTGTCGATCAGCCACGCATTCGGCTACTGTCCGGTGCAGACGCTTGCCAAATTGATTCTATGCTTTGCGGGAATAGGTCAATCTTGTGTATTTTGAACCGTAGAACACGGTAGAACCCTCAGAATCAAGCATGGAGTGGCGGAATGTTAGCAAATCTACGTTTGAACGCAAAATTTTCGTCGATTTTGTCGATCAGCGACGCATTCGGCTACTTTCTGGTGCAGACGCTTGTCAAATTTATTCTATGCTTTGCGGGAATAGGTCAATCTTGTGTATTTTGAACCGTAGAACACAGTAGAACTTTCAGAATTAAGAATGGAGGGGCGGAAAGTTAGCAAATCTACGTTTGAACGCAAAATTTTCGTCGATTTTGTCGATCAGCCACGCATTCGGCTACTTTCCGGTGCAGACGCTTGACAAATTGATTCTATGCTTTGCGGGAATAGGTCAATCTTGTGTATTTTGAACCGTAGAACACGGTAGAACCCTCAGAATCAAGCATGGAGTGGCGGAATGTTAGCAAATCTACGTTTGAACGCAAAATTTTCGTCGATTTTGTCGATCAGCCACGCATTCGGCTACTTTCCGGTGCAGACGCTTGCCAAATTGATTCTATGCTTTGCGGGAATAGGTCAATCTTGTGTATTTTGAACCGTAGAACACGATAGAACCCTTAGAATCAAGCATGGAGTGGCGGAATGTAAGCAAATCTACGTTTGAACGCAAAATTTTCGTCGATTTTTACGATCAGCCACGCATTCGGCTACTTTCCGCTGCAGACGCTTGCCAAATTGATTCTATGCTTTGCGGGAATAGGTCAATCTTGTGTATTTTGAACCGTAGAACACGGTAGAACCCTCAGAATCAAGCATGGAGTGGCGGAATGTTAGCAAATCTACGTTTGAACGCAAAATTTTCGTCGATGTTGTCGATCAGCCACGCATTCGGCTACTTTCCGGTGCAGACGCTTGCCAAATTGATTCTATGCTTTGCGGGAATAGGTCAATCTTGTGTATTTTGACCCGTAGAACACGATAGAATCCTCAGAATCAAGCATGGAGTGGCGGAATGTTAGCAAATCTACGTTTGAACGTAAAATTTTCGTCGATTTTGTCGATCAGCGACGCATTCGGCTACTTTCCGGTGCAGACGCTTGCCAAATTGATTCTATGCTTTGCGGGAATAGGTCAATCTTGTGTATTTTGAACCGTAGAACACGATAGAACCATCAGAATTAAGCATGGAGGGGCGGAAAGTTAGCAAATCGACGATTGAACGCAAAATTTTCGTCGATTTTGTCGATCAGCCACGCATTCGGCTACTGTCCGGTGCAGACGCTTGCCAAATTGATTCTATGCTTTGCGGGAATAGGTCAATCTTGTGTATTTTGAACCGTAGAACACGATAGAACCCTTAGAATCAAGCATGGAGAGGCGGAATGTAAGCAAATCTACGTTTGAACGCAAAATTTTCGTCGATTTTTACGATCAGCCACGCATTCGGCTACTTTCCGGTGCAGACGCTTGCCAAATTGATTCTATGCTTTGCGGGAATAGGTCAATCTTGTGTATTTTGAACCGTAGAACACAATAGAACCTTCAGAATTGAGCATGGAGGGGCGGAAAGTTAGAAAATCTACGTTTGAACGCAAAATTTTCGTCGATTTTGTCGATCAGCCACGCATTCGGCTACTGTCCGGTGCAGACGCTTGCCAAATTGATTCTATGCTTTGCATGAATAGGTCAATCTTGTGTATTTTGAACGGTAAAACACGATAGAACCTTCAGAATTAAGCATGGAGTGGCGGAAAGTTAGCAAATCTACGTTTGAACGCAAAATTTTCGTCGATTTTGTCGATCAGCCACGCATTCGGCTACTATCCGGTGCAGACGCTTGCCAAATTGATTCTATGCTTTGCGGGAATAGGTCAATCTTGTGTATTTTGAACCGTAGAACACAATAGAACCTTCAGAATTGGGCATGGAGGGGCGGAAAGTTAGAAAATCGACGTTTAAACGCAAATTTTTCGTCGATTTTGTCGATCAGCCACGCATTCGGCTACTGTCCGGTGCAGACGCTTGCCAAATTGATTCTATGCTTTGCGGGAATAGGTCAATCTTGTGTATTTTGAACCGTAGAACACGGTAGAATCCTCAGAATCAAGCATGGAGTGGCGGAATGTTAGCAAATCTACGTTTGAACGCAACATTTTCGTCGATTTTGTCGATCAGCCACGCATACGGCTACTGTCCGGTGCAGACGCTTGCCAAATTGATTCGTTGCTTTGCGGGAATAGGTCAATCTTGTGTATTTTGAACCGTAGAACACGATAGAACCCTTAGAATCAAGCATGAAGTGGCGGAATGTTAGCAAATCTACGTTTGAACGCAAAATTTTCGTCGATTTTGTCGATCAGCCACGCATTCGGCTACTTTCCGCTGCAGACGCTTGCCAAATTGATTCTATGCTTTGCGGGAATAGGTCAATCTTGTGTATTTTGAACCGTAGAACACGAAAGAACCTTCAGAATCAAGCATGGAGTGGCGGAATGTTAGCAAATCTACGTTTGAACGCAAAATTTTCGTCGATTTTGTCGATCAGCCACTCATTCGGCTACTTTCCGGTGCAGACGCTTGCAAAATTGATTCTATGCTTTGCGGGAATAGGTCAATCTTGTGTATTTTGAACCGTAGAAGACGATAGAACCCTCAGAATCAAGCATGGAGTGGCGGAATGTTAGCAAATCTACGTTTGAACGCAACATTTTCGTCGATTTTGTCGATCAGCCACGCATTTGGCTACTTTCCGGTGCAGACGCTTGCCAATTTGATACTATGCTTTGCGGGAATAGGTCAATCTTGTGTATTTTGAACCGTAGAACACAATAGAACCTTCAGAATTGGGCATGGAGGTGCGGAAAGTTAGAAAATCGACGTTTGAACGCAAATTTTTCGTCGATTTTGTCGATCAGCCACGCATTCGGCTACTGTCCGGTGCAGACGCTTGCCAAATTGATTCTATGCTTTGCGGGAATAGGTCAATCTTGTGTATTTTGAACCGTAGAACACGATAGAACCCTTAGAATCAAGCATGGAGTGGCGGAATGTAAGCAAATCTACGTTTGAACGCAAAATTTTCGTCGATTTTTACGATCAGCCACGCATTCGGCTACTTTCCGCTGCAGACGCTTGCCAAATTGATTCTATGCTTTGCGGGAATAGGTCAATCTTGTGTATTTTGAACCGTAGAACACGATAGAACCTTTAGAATCAAGCATGGAGTGGCGGAATGTTAGCAAATCTACGTTTGAACGCAAAATTTTCGTCGATTTTGTCGATCAGCCACGCATTCGGCTACTTTCCGCTGCAGACGCTTGCCAAATTGATTCTATGCTTTGCGGGAATAGGTCAATCTTGTGTATTTTGAACCGAAGAACACAATAGAACCTTCAGAATTGGGCATGGAGGGGCGGAAAGTTAGAAAATCGACGTTTAAACGCAAATTTTTCGTCGATTTTGTCGATCAGCCACGCATTCGGCTACTGTCCGGTGCAGACGCTTGCCAAATTGATTCTATGCTTTGCGGGAATAGGTCAATCTTGTGTATTTTGAACCGTAGAACACGGTAGAACCCTCAGAATCAAGCATGGAGTGGCGGAATGTTAGCAAATCTACGTTTGAACGCAAAATTTTCGTCGATTTTGTCGATCAGCGACGCATTCGGCTACTTTCTGGTGCAGACGCTTGTCAAATTTATTCTATGCTTTGCGGGAATAGGTCAATCTTGTGTATTTTGAACCGTAGAACACAGTAGAACTTTCAGAATTAAGAATGGAGGGGCGGAAAGTTAGCAAATCTACGTTTGAACGCAAAATTTTCGTCGATTTTGTCGATCAGCCACGCATTCGGCTACTTTCCGGTGCAGACGCTTGACAAATTGATTCTATGCTTTGCGGGAATAGGTCAATCTTGTGTATTTTGAACCGTAGAACACGGCAGAACCCTCAGAATCAAGCATGGAGTGGCGGAATGTTAGCAAATCTACGTTTGAACGCAAAATTTTCGTCGATTTTGTCGATCAGCCACGCATTCGGCTACTTTCCGGTGCAGACGCTTGCCAAATTGATTCTATGCTTTGCGGGAATAGGTCAATCTTGTGTATTTTGAACCGTAGAACACGATAGAACCCTTAGAATCAAGCATGGAGTGGCGGAATGTTAGCAAATCTACGTTTGAACGCAAAATTTTCGTCGATTTTGTCGATCAGCCACGCATTCGGCTACTTTCCGCTGCAGACGCTTGCCAAATTGATTCTATGCTTTGCGGGAATAGGTCAATCTTGTGTATTTTGAACCGTAGAACACAATAGAACCTTCAGAATTGAGCATGGAGGGGCGGAAAGTTAGAAAATCGACGTTTGAACGCAAATTTTTTGTCGATTTTGTCGATCAGCCACGCATTCGGCTACTTTCCGCTGCAGACGCTTGCCAAATTGATTCTATGCTTTGCGGGAATAGGTCAATCTTGTGTATTTTGAACCGTAGAACACGGTAGAACCCTCAGAATCAAGCATGGAGTGGCGGAATGTTAGCAAATCTACGTTTGAACGCAAAATTTTCGTCGATGTTGTCGATCAGCCACGCATTCGGCTACTTTCCGGTGCAGACGCTTGCCAAATTGATTCTATGCTTTGCGGGAATAGGTCAATCTTGTCTATTTTGACCCGTAGAACACGATAGAATCCTCAGAATCAAGCATGGAGTGGCGGAATGTTAGCAAATCTACGTTTGAACGTAAAATTTTCGACGATTTTGTCGATCAGCGACGCATTCGGCTACTTTCCGGTGCAGACGCTTGCCAAATTGATTCTATGCTTTGCGGGAATAGGTCAATCTTGTGTATTTTGAACCGTAGAACACGATAGAACCATCAGAATTAAGCATGGAGGGGCGGAAAGTTAGCAAATCGACGATTGAACGCAAAATTTTCGTCGATTTTGTCGATCAGCCACGAATTCGGCTACTGTCCGGTGCAGACGCTTGCCAAATTGATTCTATGCTTTGCGGGAATAGGTCAATCTTGTGTATTTTGAACCGTAGAACACGATAGAACCCTTAGAATCAAGCATGGAGTGGCGGAATGTAAGCAAATCTACGTTTGAACGCAAAATTTTCGTCGATTTTTACGATCAGCCACGCATTCGGCTACTTTCCGGTGCAGACGCTTGCCAAATTGATTCTATGCTTTGCGGGAATAGGTCAATCTTGTGTATTTTGAACCGTAGAACACAATAGAACCTTCAGAATTGAGCATGGAGGGGCGGAAAGTTAGAAAATCTACGTTTGAACGCAAAATTTTCGTCGATTTTGTCGATCAGCCACGCATTCGGCTACTGTCCGGTGCAGACGCTTGCCAAATTGATTCTATGCTTTGCATGAATAGGTCAATCTTGTGTATTTTGAACGGTAAAACACGATAGAACCTTCAGAATTAAGCATGGAGTGGCGGAAAGTTAGCAAATCTACGTTTGAACGCAAAATTTTCGTCGATTTTGTCGATCAGCCACGCATTCGGCTACTATCCGGTGCAGACGCTTGCCAAATTGATTCTATGCTTTGCGGGAATAGGTCAATCTTGTGTATTTTGAACCGTAGAACACAATAGAACCTTCAGAATTGGGCATGGAGGGGCGGAAAGTTAGAAAATCGACGTTTAAACGCAAATTTTTCGTCGATTTTGTCGATCAGCCACGCATTCGGCTACTGTCCGGTGCAGACGCTTGCCAAATTGATTCTATGCTTTGCGGGAATAGGTCAATCTTGTGTATTTTGAACCGTAGAACACGGTAGAATCCTCAGAATCAAGCATGGAGTGGCGGAATGTTAGCAAATCTACGTTTGAACGCAAAATTTTCGTCGATTTTGTCGATCAGCGACGCATTCGGCTACTTTCCGGTGCAGACGCTTGCCAAATTGATTCTATGCTTTGCGGGAATAGGTCAATCTTGTGTATTTTGAACCGTAGAACACGAAAGAACCTTCAGAATCAAGCATGGAGTGGCGGAATGTTAGCAAATCTACGTTTGAACGCAAAATTTTCGTCGATTTTGTCGATCAGCCACTCATTCGGCTACTTTCCGGTGCAGACGCTTGCAAAATTGATTCTATGCTTTGCGGGAATAGGTCAATCTTGTGTATTTTGAACCGTAGAAGACGATAGAACCCTCAGAATCAAGCATGGAGTGGCGGAAAGTTAGTAAATCTACGTTTGAACGCAAAATTTTCGTCGATTTTGTCGATCAGCCACGCATTCGGCTACTGTCCGGTGCAGACGCTTGCCAAATTGATTCTATGCTTTGCATGAATAGGTCAATCTTGTGTATTTTGAACGGTAAAACACGATAGAACCTTCAGAATTAAGCATGGAGTGGCGGAAAGTTAGCAAATCTACGTTTGAACGCAAAATTTTCGTCGATTTTGTCGATCAGCCACGCATTCGGCTACATTCCGGTGCAGACGCTTGCCAAATTGATTTTATGCTTTGCGGGAATAGATCAATCTTGTGTATTTTGACCCGTAGAACACGATAGAACCTTCAGAATTGGGCATGGAGGGGCGGAAAGTTAGAAAATCGACGTTTGAACGCAAATTTTTCGTCGATTTTGTCGATCAGCCACGCATTCGGCTACTGTCCGGTGCAGACGCCTGCCAAATTGATTCTATGCTTTGCGGGAATAGGTCAATCTTGTGTATTTTGAACCGTAGAACACGATAGAACCATCAGAATTAAGCATGGAGGGGCGGAAAGTTAGAAAATCGACGTTTGAACGCAAATTTTTCGTCGATTTTGTCGATCAGCCACGCATTCAGCTACTTTCCGGTGCAGACGCTTGACAAATTGATTCTATGCTTTGCGGGAATAGGTCAATATTGTGTATTTTGAACCGTAGAACACGGTAGAACCCTCAGAATCAAGCATGGAGTGGGGGAATGTTAGCAAATCTACGTTTGAACGCAAAATTTTCGTCGATTTTGTCGATCAGCCACGCATTCGGCTACTTTCCGGTGCAGACGCTTGCCAAATTGATTCTATGCTTTGCGGGAATAGGTCAATCTTGTGTATTTTGAACCGTAGAACACAATAGAACCTTCAGAATTAGGCATGGAGGGGCGGAAAGTTAGAAAATCGACGTTTGAACGCAAATTTTTCGTCGATTTTGTCGATCAGCCACGCATTCGGCTACTGTCCGGTGCAGACGCTTGCCAAATTGATTCTATGCTTTGCGGGAATAGGTCAATCTTGTGTATTTTGAACCGTAGAACACGATAGAACCCTTAGAATCAAGCATGGAGTGGCGGAATGTAAGCAAATCTACGTTTGAACGCAAAATTTTCGTCGATTTTTACGATCAGCCACGCATTCGGCTACTTTCCGCTGCAGACGCTTGCCAAATTGATTCTATGCTTTGCGGGAATAGGTCAATCTTGTGTATTTTGAACCGTAGAACACGATAGAACCTTTAGAATCAAGCATGGAGTGGCGGAATGTTAGCAAATCTACGTTTGAACGCAAAATTTTCGTCGATTTTGTCGATCAGCCACGCATTCGGCTACTTTCCGCTGCAGACGCTTGCCAAATTGATTCTATGCTTTGCGGGAATAGGTCAATCTTGTGTATTTTGAACCGAAGAACACAATAGAACCTTCAGAATTGGGCATGGAGGGGCGGAAAGTTAGAAAATCGACGTTTAAACGCAAATTTTTCGTCGATTTTGTCGATCAGCCACGCATTCGGCTACTTTCCGCTGCAGACGCTTGCCAAATTGATTCTATGCTTTGCGGGAATAGGTCAATCTTGTGTATTTTGAACCGAAGAACACAATAGAACCTTCAGAATTGGGCATGGAGGGGCGGAAAGTTAGAAAATCGACGTTTAAACGCAAATTTTTCGTCGATTTTGTCGATCAGCCACGCATTCGGCTACTGTCCGGTGCAGACGCTTGCCAAATTGATTCTATGCTTTGCGGGAATAGGTCAATCTTGTGTATTTTGAACCGTAGAACACGGTAGAACCCTCAGAATCAAGCATGGAGTGGCGGAATGTTAGCAAATCTACGTTTGAACGCAAAATTTTCGTCGATTTTGTCGATCAGCGACGCATTCGGCTACTTTCTGGTGCAGACGCTTGTCAAATTTATTCTATGCTTTGCGGGAATAGGTCAATCTTGTGTATTTTGAACCGTAGAACACAGTAGAACTTTCAGAATTAAGAATGGAGGGGCGGAAAGTTAGCAAATCTACGTTTGAACGCAAAATTTTCGTCGATTTTGTCGATCAGCCACGCATTCGGCTACTTTCCGGTGCAGACGCTTGACAAATTGATTCTATGCTTTGCGGGAATAGGTCAATCTTGTGTATTTTGAACCGTAGAACACGGTAGAACCCTCAGAATCAAGCATGGAGTGGCGGAATGTTAGCAAATCTACGTTTGAACGCAAAATTTTCGTCGATTTTGTCGATCAGCCACGCATTCGGCTACTTTCCGGTGCAGACGCTTGCCAAATTGATTCTATGCTTTGCGGGAATAGGTCAATCTTGTGTATTTTGAACCGTAGAACACGATAGAACCCTTAGAATCAAGCATGGAGTGGCGGAATGTAAGCAAATCTACGTTTGAACGCAAAATTTTCGTCGATTTTTACGATCAGCCACGCATTCGGCTACTTTCCGCTGCAGACGCTTGCCAAATTGATTCTATGCTTTGCGGGAATAGGTCAATCTTGTGTATTTTGAACCGTAGAACACGGTAGAACCCTCAGAATCAAGCATGGAGTGGCGGAATGTTAGCAAATCTACGTTTGAACGCAAAATTTTCGTCGATGTTGTCGATCAGCCACGCATTCGGCTACTTTCCGGTGCAGACGCTTGCCAAATTGATTCTATGCTTTGCGGGAATAGGTCAATCTTGTGTATTTTGACCCGTAGAACACGATAGAATCCTCAGAATCAAGCATGGAGTGGCGGAATGTTAGCAAATCTACGTTTGAACGTAAAATTTTCGTCGATTTTGTCGATCAGCGACGCATTCGGCTACTTTCCGGTGCAGACGCTTGCCAAATTGATTCTATGCTTTGCGGGAATAGGTCAATCTTGTGTATTTTGAACCGTAGAACACGATAGAACCATCAGAATTAAGCATGGAGGGGCGGAAAGTTAGCAAATCGACGATTGAACGCAAAATTTTCGTCGATTTTGTCGATCAGCCACGCATTCGGCTACTGTCCGGTGCAGACGCTTGCCAAATTGATTCTATGCTTTGCGGGAATAGGTCAATCTTGTGTATTTTGAACCGTAGAACACGATAGAACCCTTAGAATCAAGCATGGAGTGGCGGAATGTAAGCAAATCTACGTTTGAACGCAAAATTTTCGTCGATTTTTACGATCAGCCACGCATTCGGCTACTTTCCGGTGCAGACGCTTGCCAAATTGATTCTATGCTTTGCGGGAATAGGTCAATCTTGTGTATTTTGAACCGTAGAACACAATAGAACCTTCAGAATTGAGCATGGAGGGGCGGAAAGTTAGAAAATCTACGTTTGAACGCAAAATTTTCGTCGATTTTGTCGATCAGCCACGCATTCGGCTACTGTCCGGTGCAGACGCTTGCCAAATTGATTCTATGCTTTGCATGAATAGGTCAATCTTGTGTATTTTGAACGGTAAAACACGATAGAACCTTCAGAATTAAGCATGGAGTGGCGGAAAGTTAGCAAATCTACGTTTGAACGCAAAATTTTCGTCGATTTTGTCGATCAGCCACGCATTCGGCTACTATCCGGTGCAGACGCTTGCCAAATTGATTCTATGCTTTGCGGGAATAGGTCAATCTTGTGTATTTTGAACCGTAGAACACAATAGAACCTTCAGAATTGGGCATGGAGGGGCGGAAAGTTAGAAAATCGACGTTTAAACGCAAATTTTTCGTCGATTTTGTCGATCAGCCACGCATTCGGCTACTGTCCGGTGCAGACGCTTGCCAAATTGATTCTATGCTTTGCGGGAATAGGTCAATCTTGTGTATTTTGAACCGTAGAACACGGTAGAATCCTCAGAATCAAGCATGGAGTGGCGGAATGTTAGCAAATCTACGTTTGAACGCAACATTTTCGTCGATTTTGTCGATCAGCCACGCATACGGCTACTGTCCGGTGCAGACGCTTGCCAAATTGATTCGTTGCTTTGCGGGAATAGGTCAATCTTGTGTATTTTGAACCGTAGAACACGATAGAACCCTTAGAATCAAGCATGAAGTGGCGGAATGTTAGCAAATCTACGTTTGAACGCAAAATTTTCGTCGATTTTGTCGATCAGCCACGCATTCGGCTACTTTCCGCTGCAGACGCTTGCCAAATTGATTCTATGCTTTGCGGGAATAGGTCAATCTTGTGTATTTTGAACCGTAGAACACGAAAGAACCTTCAGAATCAAGCATGGAGTGGCGGAATGTTAGCAAATCTACGTTTGAACGCAAAATTTTCGTCGATTTTGTCGATCAGCCACTCATTCGGCTACTTTCCGGTGCAGACGCTTGCAAAATTGATTCTATGCTTTGCGGGAATAGGTCAATCTTGTGTATTTTGAACCGTAGAAGACGATAGAACCCTCAGAATCAAGCATGGAGTGGCGGAATGTTAGCAAATCTACGTTTGAACGCAACATTTTCGTCGATTTTGTCGATCAGCCACGCATTTGGCTACTTTCCGGTGCAGACGCTTGCCAATTTGATACTATGCTTTGCGGGAATAGGTCAATCTTGTGTATTTTGAACCGTAGAACACAATAGAACCTTCAGAATTGGGCATGGAGGTGCGGAAAGTTAGAAAATCGACGTTTGAACGCAAATTTTTCGTCGATTTTGTCGATCAGCCACGCATTCGGCTACTGTCCGGTGCAGACGCTTGCCAAATTGATTCTATGCTTTGCGGGAATAGGTCAATCTTGTGTATTTTGAACCGTAGAACACGATAGAACCCTTAGAATCAAGCATGGAGTGGCGGAATGTAAGCAAATCTACGTTTGAACGCAAAATTTTCGTCGATTTTTACGATCAGCCACGCATTCGGCTACTTTCCGCTGCAGACGCTTGCCAAATTGATTCTATGCTTTGCGGAAATAGGTCAATTTTGTGTATTTTGAACCGTAGAACACGATAGAACCTTTAGAATCAAGCATGGAGTGGCGGAATGTTAGCAAATCTACGTTTGAACGCAAAATTTTCGTCGAATTTGTCGATCAGCCACGCATTCGGCTACTTTCCGCTGCAGACGCTTGCCAAATTGATTCTATGCTTTGCGGGAATAGGTCAATCTTGTATATTTTGACCCGTACAACACGATAGAATCCTCAGAATCAAGCATGGAGTGGCGCAATGTTAGCAAATCTACGTTTGAACGCAAAATTTTCGTCGATTTTGTCGATCAGCCACGCATTCGGCTACTTTCCGGTGCAGACGCTTGACAAATTGATTGTATGCTTTGCGGGAATAGGTCAATATTGTGTATTTTAAACCGTAGAACACGGTAGAACCCTCAGAATCAAGCATGGAGTGGGGGAATGTTAGCAAATCTACGTTTGAACGCAAAATTTTCGTCGATTTTGTCGATCAGCCACGCATTCGGCTACTTTCCGGTGCAGACGCTTGACAAATTGATTCTATGCTTTGCGGGAATAGGTCAATATTGTGTATTTTGAACCGTAGAACACGGTAGAACCCTCAGAATCAAGCATGGAGTGGCGGAAAGTTAGCAAATCTACGTTTGAACGCAAAATTTTCGTCGATTTTGTCGATCAGCCACGCATTCAGCTACTTTCCGGTGCAGACGCTTGACAAATTGATTCTATGCTTTGCGGGAATAGGTCAATATTGTGTATTTTGAACCGTAGAACACGGTAGAACCCTCAGAATCAAGCATGGAGTGGGGGAATGTTAGCAAATCTACGTTTGAACGCAAAATTTTCGTCGATTTTGTCGATCAGCCACGCATTCGGCTACTTTCCGGTGCAGACGCTTGCCAAATTGATTCTATGCTTTGCGGGAATAGGTCAATCTTGTGTATTTTGAACCGTAGAACACAATAGAACCTTCAGAATTAGGCATGGAGGGGCGGAAAGTTAGAAAATCGACGTTTGAACGCAAATTTTTCGTCGATTTTGTCGATCAGCCACGCATTCGGCTACTGTCCGGTGCAGACGCTTGCCAAATTGATTCTATGCTTTGCGGGAATAGGTCAATCTTGTGTATTTTGAACCGTAGAACACGATAGAACCCTTAGAATCAAGCATGGAGTGGCGGAATGTAAGCAAATCTACGTTTGAACGCAAAATTTTCGTCGATTTTTACGATCAGCCACGCATTCGGCTACTTTCCGCTGCAGACGCTTGCCAAATTGATTCTATGCTTTGCGGGAATAGGTCAATCTTGTGTATTTTGAACCGTAGAACACGATAGAACCTTTAGAATCAAGCATGGAGTGGCGGAATGTTAGCAAATCTACGTTTGAACGCAAAATTTTCGTCGATTTTGTCGATCAGCCACGCATTCGGCTACTTTCCGCTGCAGACGCTTGCCAAATTGATTCTATGCTTTGCGGGAATAGGTCAATCTTGTGTATTTTGAACCGAAGAACACAATAGAACCTTCAGAATTGGGCATGGAGGGGCGGAAAGTTAGAAAATCGACGTTTAAACGCAAATTTTTCGTCGATTTTGTCGATCAGCCACGCATTCGGCTACTGTCCGGTGCAGACGCTTGCCAAATTGATTCTATGCTTTGCGGGAATAGGTCAATCTTGTGTATTTTGAACCGTAGAACACGGTAGAACCCTCAGAATCAAGCATGGAGTGGCGGAATGTTAGCAAATCTACGTTTGAACGCAAAATTTTCGTCGATTTTGTCGATCAGCGACGCATTCGGCTACTTTCTGGTGCAGACGCTTGTCAAATTTATTCTATGCTTTGCGGGAATAGGTCAATCTTGTGTATTTTGAACCGTAGAACACAGTAGAACTTTCAGAATTAAGAATGGAGGGGCGGAAAGTTAGCAAATCTACGTTTGAACGCAAAATTTTCGTCGATTTTGTCGATCAGCCACGCATTCGGCTACTTTCCGGTGCAGACGCTTGACAAATTGATTCTATGCTTTGCGGGAATAGGTCAATCTTGTGTATTTTGAACCGTAGAACACGGTAGAACCCTCAGAATCAAGCATGGAGTGGCGGAATGTTAGCAAATCTACGTTTGAACGCAAAATTTTCGTCGATTTTGTCGATCAGCCACGCATTCGGCTACTTTCCGGTGCAGACGCTTGCCAAATTGATTCTATGCTTTGCGGGAATAGGTCAATCTTGTGTATTTTGAACCGTAGAACACGATAGAACCCTTAGAATCAAGCATGGAGTGGCGGAATGTTAGCAAATCTACGTTTGAACGCAAAATTTTCGTCGATTTTGTCGATCAGCCACGCATTCGGCTACTTTCCGCTGCAGACGCTTGCCAAATTGATTCTATGCTTTGCGGGAATAGGTCAATCTTGTGTATTTTGAACCGTAGAACACAATAGAACCTTCAGAATTGAGCATGGAGGGGCGGAAAGTTAGAAAATCGACGTTTGAACGCAAATTTTTTGTCGATTTTGTCGATCAGCCACGCATTCGGCTACTTTCCGCTGCAGACGCTTGCCAAATTGATTCTATGCTTTGCGGGAATAGGTCAATCTTGTGTATTTTGAACCGTAGAACACGGTAGAACCCTCAGAATCAAGCATGGAGTGGCGGAATGTTAGCAAATCTACGTTTGAACGCAAAATTTTCGTCGATGTTGTCGATCAGCCACGCATTCGGCTACTTTCCGGTGCAGACGCTTGCCAAATTGATTCTATGCTTTGCGGGAATAGGTCAATCTTGTCTATTTTGACCCGTAGAACACGATAGAATCCTCAGAATCAAGCATGGAGTGGCGGAATGTTAGCAAATCTACGTTTGAACGTAAAATTTTCGACGATTTTGTCGATCAGCGACGCATTCGGCTACTTTCCGGTGCAGACGCTTGCCAAATTGATTCTATGCTTTGCGGGAATAGGTCAATCTTGTGTATTTTGAACCGTAGAACACGATAGAACCATCAGAATTAAGCATGGAGGGGCGGAAAGTTAGCAAATCGACGATTGAACGCAAAATTTTCGTCGATTTTGTCGATCAGCCACGAATTCGGCTACTGTCCGGTGCAGACGCTTGCCAAATTGATTCTATGCTTTGCGGGAATAGGTCAATCTTGTGTATTTTGAACCGTAGAACACGATAGAACCCTTAGAATCAAGCATGGAGTGGCGGAATGTAAGCAAATCTACGTTTGAACGCAAAATTTTCGTCGATTTTTACGATCAGCCACGCATTCGGCTACTTTCCGGTGCAGACGCTTGCCAAATTGATTCTATGCTTTGCGGGAATAGGTCAATCTTGTGTATTTTGAACCGTAGAACACAATAGAACCTTCAGAATTGAGCATGGAGGGGCGGAAAGTTAGAAAATCTACGTTTGAACGCAAAATTTTCGTCGATTTTGTCGATCAGCCACGCATTCGGCTACTGTCCGGTGCAGACGCTTGCCAAATTGATTCTATGCTTTGCATGAATAGGTCAATCTTGTGTATTTTGAACGGTAAAACACGATAGAACCTTCAGAATTAAGCATGGAGTGGCGGAAAGTTAGCAAATCTACGTTTGAACGCAAAATTTTCGTCGATTTTGTCGATCAGCCACGCATTCGGCTACTATCCGGTGCAGACGCTTGCCAAATTGATTCTATGCTTTGCGGGAATAGGTCAATCTTGTGTATTTTGAACCGTAGAACACAATAGAACCTTCAGAATTGGGCATGGAGGGGCGGAAAGTTAGAAAATCGACGTTTAAACGCAAATTTTTCGTCGATTTTGTCGATCAGCCACGCATTCGGCTACTGTCCGGTGCAGACGCTTGCCAAATTGATTCTATGCTTTGCGGGAATAGGTCAATCTTGTGTATTTTGAACCGTAGAACACGGTAGAATCCTCAGAATCAAGCATGGAGTGGCGGAATGTTAGCAAATCTACGTTTGAACGCAAAATTTTCGTCGATTTTGTCGATCAGCGACGCATTCGGCTACTTTCCGGTGCAGACGCTTGCCAAATTGATTCTATGCTTTGCGGGAATAGGTCAATCTTGTGTATTTTGAACCGTAGAACACGATAGAACCATCAGAATTAAGCATGGAGGGGCGGAAAGTTAGCAAATCGACGATTGAACGCAAAATTTTCGTCGATTTTGTCCATCAGCCACGCATTCGGCTACTATCCGGTGCAGACGCTTGCCAAATTGATTCTATGCTTTGCGGGAATAGGTCAATCTTGTGTATTTTGAACCGTAGAACACGAAAGAACCTTCAGAATCAAGCATGGAGTGGCGGAATGTTAGCAAATCTACGTTTGAACGCAAAATTTTCGTCGATTTTGTCGATCAGCCACTCATTCGGCTACTTTCCGGTGCAGACGCTTGCAAAATTGATTCTATGCTTTGCGGGAATAGGTCAATCTTGTGTATTTTGAACCGTAGAAGACGATAGAACCCTCAGAATCAAGCATGGAGTGGCGGAAAGTTAGTAAATCTACGTTTGAACGCAAAATTTTCGTCGATTTTGTCGATCAGCCACGCATTCGGCTACTGTCCGGTGCAGACGCTTGCCAAATTGATTCTATGCTTTGCATGAATAGGTCAATCTTGTGTATTTTGAACGGTAAAACACGATAGAACCTTCAGAATTAAGCATGGAGTGGCGGAAAGTTAGCAAATCTACGTTTGAACGCAAAATTTTCGTCGATTTTGTCGATCAGCCACGCATTCGGCTACATTCCGGTGCAGACGCTTGCCAAATTGATTTTATGCTTTGCGGGAATAGATCAATCTTGTGTATTTTGACCCGTAGAACACGATAGAACCTTCAGAATTGGGCATGGAGGGGCGGAAAGTTAGAAAATCGACGTTTGAACGCAAATTTTTCGTCGATTTTGTCGATCAGCCACGCATTCGGCTACTGTCCGGTGCAGACGCCTGCCAAATTGATTCTATGCTTTGCGGGAATAGGTCAATCTTGTGTATTTTGAACCGTAGAACACGATAGAACCATCAGAATTAAGCATGGAGGGGCGGAAAGTTAGAAAATCGACGTTTGAACGCAAATTTTTCGTCGATTTTGTCGATCAGCCACGCATTCGGCTACTGTCCGGTGCAGACGCTTGCCAAATTGATTCTATGCTTTGCGGGAATGGGTCAATCTTGTGTATTTTGACCCGTAGAACACGATAGAATCCTCAGAATCAAGCATGGAGTGGCGGAATGTTAGCAAATCTACGTTTGAACGCAAAATTTTCGTCGATTTTGTCGATCAGCCACGCATTCGGCTACTTTCCGGTGCAGACGCTTGTCAAATTGATTCTATGCTTTGCGGGAATAGGTCAATCTTGTGTATTTTGAACCGTAGAACACGATAGAACCCTTAGAATCAAGCATGGAGTTGCGGAATCTTAGCAAATCTACGTTTGAACGCAAAATTTTCGTCGATTTTGTCGATCAGCCACGCATTCGGCTACTTTCCGCTGCAGACGCTTGCCAAATTGATTCTATGCTTTGCGGGAATAGGTCAATCTTGTGTATTTTGAACCGTAGAACATAATAGAACCTTCAGAATTGGGCATGAAGGGGCGGAAAGTTAGAAAATCGACGTTTGAACGCAAATTTTTCGTCGATTTTGTCGATCAGCCACGCATTCGGCTACTGTCCGGTGCAGACGCTTGCCAAATTGATTCTATGCTTTGCGGGAATAGGTCAATCTTGTGTATTTTGACCCGTAGAACACGATAGAATCCTCAGAATCAAGCATGGAGTGGCGGAATGTTAGCAAATCTACGTTTGAACGCAAAATTTTCGTCGATTTTGTCGATCAGCGACGCATTCGGCTACTTTCCGGTGCAGACGCTTGTCAAATTGATTCTATGCTTTGCGGGAATAGGTCAATCTTGTGTATTTTGAACCGTAGAACACAGTAGAACTTTCAGAATTAAGCATGGAGGGGCGGAAAGTTAGCAAATCTACGTTTGAACGCAAAATTTTCGTCGATTTTGTCGATCAGCCACGCATTCGGCTACTTTCCGGTGCAGACGCTTGCCAAATTGATTCTATGCTTTGCGGGAATACGTCAATCTTGTGTATTTTGAACCGTAGAACACGATAGAACCCTTAGAATCAAGCATGGAGTGGCGGAATGTTAGCAAATCTACGTTTGAACGCAAAATTTTCGTCGATTTTGTCGATCAGCCACGCATTCGGCTACTTTCCGCTGCAGACGCTTGCCAAATTGATTCTATGCTTTGCGGGAATAGGTCAATCTTGTGTATTTTGAACCGTAGAACACGGTAGAACCCTCAGAATCAAGCATGGAGTGGCGGAATGTTAGAAAATCGACGTTTGAACGCAAATTTTTCGTCGATTTTGTCGATCAGCCACGCATTCGGCTACTGTCCGGTGCAGACGCTTGCCAAATTGATTCTATGCTTTGCGGGAATAGGTCAATCTTGTGTATTTTGACCCGTAGAACACGATAGAATCCTCAGAATCAAGCATGGAGTGGCGGAATGTTAGCAAATCTACGTTTGAACGCAAAATTTTCGTCGATTTTGTCGATCAGCCACGCATTCGTCTACTTTCCGGTGCAGACGCTTGCCAAATTGATTCTATGCTTTGCGGGAATAGGTCAATCTTGTGTATTTTGAACCGTAGAACACGATAGAACCCTTAGAATCAAGCATGGAGTTGCGGAATGTTAGCAAATCTACGTTTGAACGCAAAATTTTCGTCGATTTTGTCGATCAGCCACGCATTCGGCTACTGTCCGGTGCAGACGCTTGCCAAATTGATTCTATGCTTTGCATGAATAGGTCAATCTTGTGTATTTTGAACGGTAAAACACGATAGAACCTTCAGAATTAAGCATGGAGTGGCGGAAAGTTAGCAAATCTACGTTTGAACGCAAAATTTTCGTCGATTTTGTCGATCAGCCACGCATTCGGCTACATTCCGGTGCAGACGCTTGCCAAATTGATTTTATGCTTTGCGGGAATAGGTCAATCTTGTGTATTTTGACCCGTAGAACACGATAGAATCCTCAGAATCAAGCATGGAGTGGCGGAATGTTAGCAAATCTACGTTTGAACGCAAAATTTTCGTCGATTTTGTCGATCAGCCACGCATTCGGCTACTTTCCGGTGCAGACGCTTGACAAATTGATTCTATGCTTTGCGGGAATAGGTCAATATTGTGTATTTTGAACCGTAGAACACGGTAGAACCCTCAGAATCAAGCATGGAGTGGCGGAAAGTTAGCAAATCTACGTTTGAACGCAAAATTTTCGTCGATTTTGTCGATCAGCCACGCATTCAGCTACTTTCCGGTGCAGACGCTTGACAAATTGATTCTATGCTTTGCGGGAATAGGTCAATATTGTGTATTTTGAACCGTAGAACACGGTAGAACCCTCAGAATCAAGCATGGAGTGGGGGAATGTTAGCAAATCTACGTTTGAACGCAAAATTTTCGTCGATTTTGTCGATCAGCCACGCATTCGGCTACTTTCCGGTGCAGACGCTTGACAAATTGATTCTATGCTTTGCGGGAATAGGTCAATATTGTGTATTTTGAACCGTAGAACACGGTAGAACCCTCAGAATCAAGCATGGAGTGGCGGAAAGTTAGCAAATCTACGTTTGAACGCAAAATTTTCGTCGATTTTGTCGATCAGCCACGCATTCAGCTACTTTCCGGTGCAGACGCTTGACAAATTGATTCTATGCTTTGCGGGAATAGGTCAATATTGTGTATTTTGAACCGTAGAACACGGTAGAACCCTCAGAATCAAGAATGGAGTGGGGGAACGTTAGCAAATCTACGTTTGAACGCAAAATTTTCGTCGATTTTGTCGATCAGCCACGCATTCGGCTTCTTTCCGGTGCAGACGCTTGCCAAATTGATTCTATGCTTTGCGGGAATAGGTCAATCTTGTGTATTTTGAACCGTAGAACACAATAGAACCTTCAGAATTAGGCATGGAGGGGCGGAAAGTTAGAAAATCGACGTTTGAACGCAAATTTTTCGTCGATTTTGTCGATCAGCCACGCATTCGGCTACTGTCCGGTGCAGACGCTTGCCAAATTGATTCTATGCTTTGCGGGAATAGGTCAATCTTGTGTATTTTGAACCGTAGAACACGATAGAACCCTTAGAATCAAGCATGGAGTGGCGGAATGTAAGCAAATCTACGTTTGAACGCAAAATTTTCGTCGATTTTTACGATCAGCCACGCATTCGGCTACTTTCCGCTGCAGACGCTTGCCAAATTGATTCTATGCTTTGCGGGAATAGGTCAATCTTGTGTATTTTGAACCGTAGAACACAATAGAATCCTCAGAATCAAGCATGGAGTGGCGGAATGTTAGCAAATCTACGTTTGAACGCAAAATTTTCGTCGATTTTGTCGATCAGCGACGCATTCGGCTACTTTCCGGTGCAGACGCTTGTCAAATTGATTCTATGCTTTGCGGGAATAGGTCAATCTTGTGTATTTTGAACCGTAGAACACAGTAGAACTTTCAGAATTAAGCATGGAGGGGCGGAAAGTTAGCAAATCTACGTTTGAACGCAAAATTTTCGTCGATTTTGTCGATCAGCCACGCATTCGGCTACTTTCCGGTGCAGACGCTTGCCAAATTGATTCTATGCTTTGCGGGAATACGTCAATCTTGTGTATTTTGAACCGTAGAACACGATAGAACCCTTAGAATCAAGCATGGAGTGGCGGAATGTTAGCAAATCTACGTTTGAACGCAAAATTTTCGTCGATTTTGTCGATCAGCCACGCATTCGGCTACTTTCCGCTGCAGACGCTTGCCAAATTGATTCTATGCTTTGCGGGAATAGGTCAATCTTGTGTATTTTGAACCGTAGAACACGGTAGAACCCTCAGAATCAAGCATGGAGTGGCGGAATGTTAGAAAATCGACGTTTGAACGCAAATTTTTCGTCGATTTTGTCGATCAGCCACGCATTCGGCTACTGTCCGGTGCAGACGCTTGCCAAATTGATTCTATGCTTTGCGGGAATAGGTCAATCTTGTGTATTTTGACCCGTAGAACACGATAGAATCCTCAGAATCAAGCATGGAGTGGCGGAATGTTAGCAAATCTACGTTTGAACGCAAAATTTTCGTCGATTTTGTCGATCAGCCACGCATTCGTCTACTTTCCGGTGCAGACGCTTGCCAAATTGATTCTATGCTTTGCGGGAATAGGTCAATCTTGTGTATTTTGAACCGTAGAACACGATAGAACCCTTAGAATCAAGCATGGAGTTGCGGAATGTTAGCAAATCTACGTTTGAACGCAAAATTTTCGTCGATTTTGTCGATCAGCCACGCATTCGGCTACTGTCCGGTGCAGACGCTTGCCAAATTGATTCTATGCTTTGCATGAATAGGTCAATCTTGTGTATTTTGAACGGTAAAACACGATAGAACCTTCAGAATTAAGCATGGAGTGGCGGAAAGTTAGCAAATCTACGTTTGAACGCAAAATTTTCGTCGATTTTGTCGATCAGCCACGCATTCGGCTACATTCCGGTGCAGACGCTTGCCAAATTGATTTTATGCTTTGCGGGAATAGGTCAATCTTGTGTATTTTGACCCGTAGAACACGATAGAATCCTCAGAATCAAGCATGGAGTGGCGGAATGTTAGCAAATCTACGTTTGAACGCAAAATTTTCGTCGATTTTGTCGATCAGCCACGCATTCGGCTACTTTCCGGTGCAGACGCTTGACAAATTGATTCTATGCTTTGCGGGAATAGGTCAATATTGTGTATTTTGAACCGTAGAACACGGTAGAACCCTCAGAATCAAGCATGGAGTGGCGGAAAGTTAGCAAATCTACGTTTGAACGCAAAATTTTCGTCGATTTTGTCGATCAGCCACGCATTCAGCTACTTTCCGGTGCAGACGCTTGACAAATTGATTCTATGCTTTGCGGGAATAGGTCAATATTGTGTATTTTGAACCGTAGAACACGGTAGAACCCTCAGAATCAAGCATGGAGTGGGGGAATGTTAGCAAATCTACGTTTGAACGCAAAATTTTCGTCGATTTTGTCGATCAGCCACGCATTCGGCTACTTTCCGGTGCAGACGCTTGACAAATTGATTCTATGCTTTGCGGGAATAGGTCAATATTGTGTATTTTGAACCGTAGAACACGGTAGAACCCTCAGAATCAAGCATGGAGTGGCGGAAAGTTAGCAAATCTACGTTTGAACGCAAAATTTTCGTCGATTTTGTCGATCAGCCACGCATTCAGCTACTTTCCGGTGCAGACGCTTGACAAATTGATTCTATGCTTTGCGGGAATAGGTCAATATTGTGTATTTTGAACCGTAGAACACGGTAGAACCCTCAGAATCAAGAATGGAGTGGGGGAACGTTAGCAAATCTACGTTTGAACGCAAAATTTTCGTCGATTTTGTCGATCAGCCACGCATTCGGCTTCTTTCCGGTGCAGACGCTTGCCAAATTGATTCTATGCTTTGCGGGAATAGGTCAATCTTGTGTATTTTGAACCGTAGAACACAATAGAACCTTCAGAATTAGGCATGGAGGGGCGGAAAGTTAGAAAATCGACGTTTGAACGCAAATTTTTCGTCGATTTTGTCGATCAGCCACGCATTCGGCTACTGTCCGGTGCAGACGCTTGCCAAATTGATTCTATGCTTTGCGGGAATAGGTCAATCTTGTGTATTTTGAACCGTAGAACACGATAGAACCCTTAGAATCAAGCATGGAGTGGCGGAATGTAAGCAAATCTACGTTTGAACGCAAAATTTTCGTCGATTTTTACGATCAGCCACGCATTCGGCTACTTTCCGCTGCAGACGCTTGCCAAATTGATTCTATGCTTTGCGGGAATAGGTCAATCTTGTGTATTTTGAACCGTAGAACACAATAGAACCTTCAGAATTGAGCATGGAGGGGCGGAAAGTTAGAAAATCGACGTTTGAACGCAAATTTTTCGTCGATTTTGTTGATCAGCCACGCATTCGGCTACTTTCCGGTGCAGACGCTTGCCAAATTGATTCTATGCTTTGCGGGAATAGGTCAATCTTGTGTATTTTGAACCGTAGAACACGATAGAACCTTTAGAATCAAGCATGGAGTGGCGGAATGTTAGCAAATCTACGTTTGAACGCAAAATTTTCGTCGATTTTGTCGATCCCAAACGAGTTTCAACGATGCAAAACGATGGATTTGCACAAAATCAAGGTTTATGACACTCGGCGACCGAGTTTACATGCGTGCAGCGCTCGCAAAACGCGATTTCTCGATTTGGCTGATTGACGCTTTTTCGCTTGCGGCATCGGTGCCAAACGAGTTTCAACGATGCAAAACGATGCATTTGCACAAAATAAAGATTTTTGACACTCGGAGACCGAGTTTACATGCATGCAACACTCGCAAAACGCGATTTCTCGATTTGGCTGTTCGACGCATTTTCGCTCGCGGCATCGGTTCCAAACGAGTTTCAACGATGCAAAACGATGCATTAGCATAAAATAAAAGTTTTCGACATTCGGCGACCGAGTTTACATGCGTGCAACGCTCACAAAACGCGATGGCTCGATTTGGCTGTTTGACGCGTTTTCGCTCGCGGCATCGGTGCCAATCGAGTTTCAACGATGCAAAACGATGCATTTGCATAAAATAAAGGTTTTTGACACTCGGAGACCGAGTTTACATGCGTGCAACACTCGCAAAACGCGATTCCTCGATTTGGCTGCTTGACGCATATTCGCTCGCGGCATCGGTGCCAAACGAGTTTCAACGATGCAAAACGATGCTTTTGCATAAAATAAAAGTTTTTGACACTCGGCGACTGAGTTTACATGCGTGCAACGCTCACAAAACGCGATGGCTCGATTTGGCTGATTGACGCATTTTCGCTCGCGGCATCGGTGCCAAACGAGTTTCAACGATGCAAAACGATGCATTTGCATAAAATAAAAGTTTTTGACACTCACCGACCGAGTTTACATGCGTGCAGCGCTCGCAAAACGCGATTTCTCGATTTGGCTGATTGACGCTTTTTCGCTTGCGGCATCGGTGCCAAACGAGTTTCAACGATGCAAAACGATGCATTTGCACAAAATAAAGGTTTTTGACACTCGGAGACCGAGTTTACATGCGTGCAACACTCGCAAAACGCGATTCCTCGATTTGGCTGCTTGACGCATATTCGCTCGCGGCATCGGTGCCAAACGAGTTTCAACGATGCAAAACGATGCTTTTGCATAAAATAAAAGTTTTTGACACTCGGCGACTGAGTTTACATGCGTGCAACGCTCACAAAACGCGATGGCTCGATTTGGCTGATTGACGCATTTTCGCTCGCGGCATCGGTGCCAAACGAGTTTCAACGATGCAAAACGATGCATTTGCATAAAATAAAAGTTTTTGACACTCACCGACCGAGTTTACATGCGTGCAACGCTCACAAAACGCGATGGCTCGATTTGGCTGTTTGACGCTTCTTCACTCTCGGCATCAGTGCCAAACAAGTTTCAACGATGCAAAACGATGGATCTGCACAAAATCAAGGTTTTTGACACTCGGCGACCGAGTTTACATGCGTGCAGCGCTCGCAAAACGCGATTTCTCGATTTGGCTGATTGACGCTTTTTCACTCGCGGCATCGGTGCCAAACGAGTGTTAACGATGCAAAACGATGGAGTTGCACAAAATCAAGGTTTTTGACACTCGGAGACCGAGTGTACATGCGTGCAACACTCGCAAAACGCGATTTCTCGATTTGGCTGTTTGACGCTTCTTCACTCGCGGCATCAGTGCCAAACAAGTTTCAACGATGCAAAACGATGGAGTTGCACAAAATCAAGGTTTTTGACACTCGGCGACCGAGTTGACATGCGTGCAGCGCACGCAAAACGCGATTTCTTGATTTGGCTGATTGACGCTTTTTCGCTTGCGGCATCGGTGCTAAACGAATTTCAACGATGCAAAACGATGCATTTGCACAAAATAAAGGTTTTTGACACTCTGAGACCGAGTTTACATGCGTGCAACGCTCACAAAACGCGATGGCTCGATTTGGCTGATTGACGCTTTTTCACTTGCGGCATCGGTGCCAAACGAGTTTCAACGATGCAAAACGATGGATTTGCACAAAATCAAGGTTTATGACACTCGGCGACCGAGTTTACATGCGTGCAGCGCTCGCAAAACGCGATTTCTCGATTTGGCTGATTGACGCTTTTTCGCTTGCTGCATCGGTGCCAAACGAACTTCAACGATGCAAAACGATGCATTTGCACAAAATAAAGGTTTTTGACACTCGGAGACCGAGTTTACATGCGTGCAACACTCGCAAAACGCGATTACTCGATTTGGCTGCTTGACGCATTTTCGCTCGCGGCATTGGTGCCAAACGTGTTTCAACGATGCAAAACGATGGATTTGCACAAAATCAAGGTTTTTGACACTCGGAGACCGAGTTTACATGCGTGCAACACTCGCAAAACGCGATTTCTCGATTTGGCTGTTCGACGCATTTTCGCTCGCGGCATCGATGCCAATCGAGTTTCAACGATGCAAAACGATGCATTTGCATAACATAAAAGTTTTTGACACTCGGCGACCGAGTTTACATGCGTGCAACGCTCACAAAACGCGATGGTTCGATTTAGCTGTTTGACGCATTTTCGCTCGCGGCATCGGTGCCAAACGAGTTTCAACGATGCAAAACGATGCATTAGCATAAAATAAAAGTTTTTGACACTCGGCGACCGAGTTTACATGCGTGCAAAGCTCACAAAACGCGATGGCTCGATTTGGCTGATTGACGCATTTTCGCTCGCGGCATCGGTGCTAAACGAGTTTCAACGATGCAAAACGATGCATTATTTGCATAAAATAAAAGTTTTTGACACTCGGCGACCGAGTTTACATGCGTGCAACGCTCACAAAACGCGATGGCTCGATTTGGCTGTTTGACGCTTCTTCACTCGCGGCATCAGTGCCAAACAAGTTTCAACGAAGCAAAACGATGGATTTGCACAAAATCAAGGTTTTTGACACTCGGCGACCGAGTTTACATGCGTGCAGCGCTTGCAAAACGCGATTTCTCGATTTGGCTGATTGACGCTTTTTCGCTTGCGGCATCGGTGCCAAACGAGTTTCAACGATGCAAAACGATGCATTTGCACAAAATAAAGGTTTTTGACACTCGGAGACCGAGTTTACATGCGTGCAACACTCGCAAAACGCGATTACTCGATTTGGCTGCTTGACGCATTTTCGCTCGCGGCATTGGTGCCAAACGTGTTTCAACGATGCAAAACGATGGATTTGCACAAAATCAAGGTGTTTGACACTCGGCGACCGAGTTTACATGCGTGCAGCGCTCGCAAAACGCGATTTCTCGATTTGGCTGATTGACGCTTTTTCACTCGCGGCATCGGTGCCAAACGAGTGTTAACGATGCAAAACGATGGAGTTGCACAAAATCAAGGTTTTTGACACTCGGCGACCGAGTTTACATGCGTGCAGCGCTCGCAAAACGCGATTTCTCGATTTGGCTGATTGACGCTTTTTCGCTCGCGGCATTGGTGCCAAACGTGTTTCAACGATGCAAAACGATGCATTTGCACAAAATAAAAGTTTTTGACACTCGGAGACCGAGTTTACATGCGTGCAGAGCTCGCAAAACGTGATTTCTCGATTTGGCTGATTGACGCTTTTTCGCTTGCGGCATCGGTGCCAAACGAGTTTCAACGATGCAAAACGATGCATTTGCACAAAATAAAGGTTTTTGACACTCGGAGACCGAGTTTACATGCGTGCAACACTCGCAAAACGCGATTTTTCGATTTGGCTGTTTGACGCATTTTCGCTCGCGGCATCGGTCCTAACCGAGTTTCAACGATGCAAAACGATGCATTTGCATAAAATAAAAGTTTTTGACACTCGGCGACCGAGTTTACATGCGTGCAACGCTCACAAAACGCGACGGCTCGATTTGGCTGTTTGACGCATTTTCGCTCGCGGCATCGGTGCCAAACGAGTTTCAACGATGCAAAACGATGCGCTAGCATAAAATAAATGTTTTTGACATTCGGCGACCGAGTTTACATGCGTGCAACACTCGCAAAACGCGATTTTTCGATTTGGCTGATTGACGCATTTTCGCTCGCGGCATCGGTGCCAAACGAGTTTCAACGATGCAAAACGATGCTTTTGCATAAAATAAAAGTTTTTGACACTCGGCGACCGAGTTTACATGCGTGCAACGCTCACAAAACGCGATGGCTCGATTTGGCTGATTGACGCATTTTCGCTCGCGGCATCGGTGCTAAACGTGTTTCAACGATGCAAAACGATGGATTTGCACAAAATCAAGGTTTTTGACACTCGGCGACCGAGTTTACATGCGTGCAGCGCTCGCAAAACGCGATTTCTCGATTTGGCTGATTGACGCTTTTTCACTCGCGGCATCGGTGCCAAACGAGTGTTAACGATGCAAAACGATGGAGTTGCACAAAATCAAGGTTTTTGAAACTCGGCGACCGAGTTTACATGCGTGCAGCGCTCGCAAAACGCGATTTCTCGATTTGGCTGATTGACGCTTTTTTACTCGCGGCATCGGTGCCAAACGAGTGTTAACGATGCAAAACGATGGAGTTGCACAAAATCAAGGTTTTTGACACTCGGCGACCGAGTTTACATGCGTGCAGCGCTCGCAAATCTCGATTTCTCCATTTGGCTGATTGACGGTTGTTCGCTGGCGGCATCGGTGCTAAACGAGTTTCAACGATACAAAACGATGCATTTGCACAAAATAAAGGTTTTTGACACTCGGCGACCGAGTTTACATGCGTGCAACGCTCACAAAACGCGATGTCTCGATTTAGCTGTTTAACGCTTATTCGCTCGCGGCATCGGTGCCAAACGAGTTTTAACGGTGAAAAAAGAAGGATTTGCACAAAATCAAGGTTTATGACACTCGGTGACCGAGTTTACATGCGTGCAACGCTCACAAAACGCGATGGCTTGATTTAGCTGTTTGACGCATTTTCGCTCGCGGCTTCGATGCCAAACGAGTGTTAACGATGCAAAACGATGGATTTGCACAAAATCAAGGTTTTTGATACTCGGCGACCGAGTTTGCATGCGTACAACGCTCGCAAAATGCGATGTCTCGATTTGGCTGTTTGACGCATTTTCGCTCGCAACATTGGTGCCAAACGAGTGTTAACGATGCAAAACGATG